>UELV01180549.1:9605-26052 GCA_900490015.1 Megastigmus stigmatizans
CATATATATTAAATAATTTGAAAAGAAAGGAAACTGAAGGAGCGCGCATTATTCCGCAAAACTATACGTACATATAGGCATGTGTATCGTATCATCGTACATTCTGTTCATCTTGAAAGTCGTTATTTTTCTATATAACCGCAAGAGAAAAAATTGCACCTTACGATTTTCCGAATGCTGCACAAGCGAGCAAGAGAGAGAGAGAGAGAAAGAGTGAGAGAGAGAAACAATCAAGAGAAGAAAGAGAGGCGGTGGTGGAGCGCAGCGCATGCGAGCGCGGCCTTTATCTCCGTACCGCGGCGAAATTGATTTTCGTAATTATTATGTAGCTCAACGAGTATACACATGCACACACTCACACAGTCGCGAGATGCATGCGCGATTCACCGCAAAACTTGTATTTTATATACTTACTATCTCTACTCGCATCCACCGCCGGCCGTGGCTAGAAAACAGAGAGGGAGAGAATGAGTCCGCGTGGAATGGCCGCCTCGAAGAGACGGACGCTAAAGAAAGAGGGGAGAAGAAGACGACGCACAGGTTAAACCCATAACTTGCGTTGTTCCCTTGAAAAGTAGCAGCAGCTGCTGCCGCCGCGGTCGCCGCTGATGTTATACACTCGAGCGCCGCTCTCTCGCGTTTTCTAGGGCCTCGTCCAAGCCACTGACTCACTCGACGTTTATATATAAGGGAGAGCGGGACACATCATACGCGTTTAGAAGCTCATTACGCTCTCCGGGGGGATGTATATATATCGTGCACAAGCGACGTCGGAATTTGCCTTTGTACGCGAACGCGATTAAGCATTAAGTACTGTTGTTGGGAAAAAATTGCAGTTTGCTTTTAGAAGCTGCAGGTACCTACTTTGAGTTCCAGTAATTTTTGCTGAAAACACACATTTCTATTATGATTGCCAAGTACAACAAGTTGTTGATGTATATATACGCAATCTCAGGAGCTTATAATTACAGCTTTTTGTTGTGATCTAATGAATATGTTTTATAACAACGCCACAATTTAGCGAAGATTGAAAACGTGTCGGATCCTAGCCTATCTGCGCGAAACAGATACAAAGTTAAATATCCGTACTGAATTTTACACAAGTCTCGAGATTTTCAAAATAAACAAGCGATTCGTATTAGATGAAATCTTGGAAAAAATATCATTCTCTAAATCCGACACGCATAAACTCTCTCTCTCTCTCTCTCTCTCTCTCTCTCTCTCTCTCTCTCTCTCTAAAAACCTCGCGAACACATTCTATTTTTTTGTTCACTTCTCGCGGGCGTATATATAAAAGCTACAGAGGGTAAGAAAAGTTTACAAAGCTACTCGCGAGCGCGCGTGAAAAACAAGGAATCGAAATATATTTTTAAAGCTTTCTCTCTCTTGTATATATACGAGCGAAGCGTCTCGTATTTTTAGCAATTGTTTACGCGTCGGGGGCATTGTAAATTTTCCCCGACCGAATTAGAATTCTTCGTTTGCGCTCTTTTCTCTTACCCTCTGTATATATACATTGGCGGGTTCAGACGATTTTCTCTCTCTCTCTCATCTCGCTTTTTTCATTATCGTTCCGCGGGTGAAGTCGATTTCGCGCTACTTCCTCACTCACCTCGTCTATAAATCGCTCGTTCACACGCCAGAGGCAACTGCTCGCCAACGTTCGAGCATTTTCACGATGGACTGACGATCGCTTCGAGATTCCTCGCTCTCTCTCTCTATATATATATATATGTATACGTGGGCCGTAGTCGTAAATACTCGAGAAAAATCCATTCTTTCATCTGTACAAAACCGGATTGAAGCCATAGCGAATAATCCCTTTTTTCGCAAATTGAAGCCATAATGATTCGTCGATTTTTTATCTTCGTTATTCGTTATACAGGTGCATTTTCCGTATTCGTATCGCGGATGGTGAAAATTCCATCCAGAATTCTCATTCACGCTTAATTAAATTTAAATATATATACATAAAGTTTAATTATTATTTAAACGTGTGCGCATTTTGCGCGCCTGCGGAAAACGCGTAAATTTATAATTTTCGCGAGCGCTGATTAGTTCACGCGCGCATTACGGTGAACAATGTATGCACGCTGACGTTTCCGTTTATGATATATATATCGCGCGCAGGCGCGTACTCGAATTTTCTATAATCCCGCTAATGCTTAATTAATTATTCTGCCGTTGCCTGTCGTTATAATGTTTTCATTAGCTTATCCACGTTTCCCGAAATTCGCGCGTGCAGCAAACATCCACTCGTTTTTTTACTAATGAGATTAAATATTTCGGGGTATATATAGTATTCAATTGATCTTGATTTTTTTCGTCAGTCTGTCCCGAACGCCACAAGTAGCGTGTATGAATTAAAAATAAATAATTTTCTTTTCGTTTCACTGCTGCTGCGCGATATTTTATAGCTCGATCTTCATATTTCAGTATCGCACTTTTACGATAACCGGGTATATATCAGTTATATGACTCGATAACCAGATGACAAGATCTCATTTGTGACAGACTTCGTTAGGATATCAAATACCGATGCAGCATTTATATTGTCAGTTCTATCTTCATTATGATTATTAGAGGTGATTTCTCTTGCATTAGAAAATAGAGGCGGTAATCAGAACGCAGCACGACGGTAACTGACACGCATGCACAATTCAACGGTGTGCATCAGCCATCCTATCCACGGTATATATAATACAACGTTCACACGGCCACGTGAAAATGTCGGAAACAAAGCGGATCTCGCTTGCCTCTCCAATCCACGTTTTCCCAAAAAACACTGCACCAGAGCTTGAATACATAATACGACCCATAGGGCGTGTGTAAATTTGGACTTTGACAACGGTATATTACACGATCACGCAGTAGTCGTTGCACGAATGTATATGTTCAGCCGAGTCACTCAGAGTCGCGCGGCAACTAAAAATTCATTCCGCATCGAGCCGAGCGACATAAGCCGTCATCCCCCAACACAGTCTCAAAATGAAAAAGTGCCCATAACAAAGGAAGAGAGAAAGGAGGGATTGCGAAAGCGCGCCGCGGCGGAATAAAAAATATTGCATGGCCTTGTATATATGGAGAGCAATTTGCAGGAGATTTTTCGCTCGGTGAGACCCGCGCGTAATTGACTCGACTTTCTAGCTCTCTCTTTCTCTCTCTCTCTCTCTACGTCTGTCTGTTGCCATCTCCCAGGCTGTTGTCGGTAGAGATGAAGGGCGGCTATGCGGCAATGCAAATGTTTTGTCGGCGGGGACCCGGACGTGCCTGTATACCTAAAATCAGGGATTTAACTGACGCGACGCTTTCGATGCTGCGCAGAAGCCTCGGGCCCATCCCTGTGCAGAGCCGAGACCTTATCAGACAATGTTTATTCTACTGTGGGTGGGATGTGTCTCGATGTGCCGCCGTGCGGGCTATAGACTGGGGAGATAAAATGGATTTTGCGAATAATGAATATTGTTGTTTGCTCAATTTTATCTAATCACTGAAAGTGTGTGTGTGTGTGTGTGTGTGTGTGTGTGTGTGTGTGTGTGTGTAGTTTTATCAGTGACTTGTAGAAATAGAAAATCGTTAGATATATATTATGAAAGGTTCGATTTGTATACTTGGACTCGGCGCAATTTTAAATTTCGATTTGAGCAAACAGTGCATAAAACGGCAAATAGAAAAGAATCTTCGGGTATCGTTTTAATTTCGATATCAGCTGTGAATTCTTGGCTGATGCTTGCTAAACAAAGTTGACATTGGCCAACGCATTAGTTCGCGTGTGCAAAACTTTATCTATTACCAGTGGTAAACTTTACTAGTTAACCCAACTAAGTAACGTCTCCTAGTATAACGTTTCTCCCCGTATTATAATCAGCACTAATATTAAATTAACTCACAAATATTTGCAAATATAATGTGGAATCAGATTTCAGATAAAATTCGCAATAAAATTTGAATGGAAAATAGAGAGAGAGAGAGAGGGGAGGGAGAAAACTTTAATGTACAATATAAATACGATCCGCGTTAAATATTCATCAAGATTATTTCGCAGAAAATTTATTCCGATGAAAATTTGCTTAGAACCGAATCGAATTTATTTACATAAAGTTAATTTTGAACAAATCGATATTTGAATACTGAAAATAAAGTTTCTATTTTATATACCTACTATTATCTGGATACAAGCTCATTAGAATTATTCGAATATGCGTTGTAAAATTTCCTTAACTCTCGAAGCTACCAGATTCGTGTGAAATAGCTGGTCTAACAATCTCCCACCGCAATTACCACCTAATCGGCTAAAAGCAAAGATAAAGAATCTAAAGCGTCAAAACAAATACAACGTGTTCCGTCCAAAATCGAAAAATCCACCGAGCAATATAACCAGAGAAGTCAATAGACAAGCCGAGGTATCTCAGACCCCGTCGTTGCCGGCGCTTACCTGCCAACCAACTTTCCCTCTCTCTCTCAACTTGGGTCTGCGCAACAGACACATTAATGCGAGAGCATGGCTCGGTCTGGCAATTCCGCGCCGTAGGAAACTGCAGCAGCGAGAGGGGAAAGCAATAAATAACGCGCACCAGCCATCGTCGAGCGTTCGGTGCTTGCACGCGCTAGACTATACACACGCGCAAAGTGCGTGCCAGAGAGAGCCCCGACGATTTTGCGGTCTGTGCAGAGGAGACGTGACGCTGAATTTTTATTAGAGCCCACCGGACACGAGAGAGATTCTCTCACCTGCTGCTGGCGGGCCCTTTTTTCTCTCTTCATCGCTACGTCGCCTTCCCCGGCACGAACGACATTTACGAGCTGTGTACAGGGCCTTTTATACGGCTTGTTCTATGCGAGTTTGATTAACTCTGTGCGTATATATACACATACATATATAGTGAGAACTATTTGGATTGGTGGATGTATACACGGAATTATGTTATAATCGGTGGTTAACGACTGTCTATTCGCGGTAAATCTTTTGTTTGCTGATATCGCGTAATACCGGGACTCTAGGAAGCCAATCAAATTTTCACGAGAGAAATTCTATCTGCAATATAGTGGGCCGCGCTCGCTCGCTTTTACTATTCATAAATAAGCGGCGTAATTTGACGGCTCTGGATCGGCGCGGATATTTAATTGCCGATATTTATTGGCTCCTTCTCCATTGTCGGTCCAAGGGAAATCCCCCTTATTTTCCCTTTCCCTCTCTCTCTCTCTCTCTCTCGCAATCGAACCTCCGCTACTGCCGAGATTTTTTTCCTTTTATCGTGAACGAACTACCGCTGCGGCTGCTTCTTATCAACGTTTTACGAGTCCGCGGCTATATAACGCGTCGTTTGCGTAAGGACGCAGAGGCAGTTGATTAAGCGGCTCTTACGTAACGGTGATATTAAAGATTACCCGGGTACCGTTTGAAACTTTCAACCGCTCTCGTTAAACTTTTGTTCGGAGCGCGCCCATGTGCAGTACATACATATATATATATATATACATATACATATAAGTATAAATGGAGAGAAACGTATTTTTCACCGCGTATCGGGACTATATATTGTTCATTAACATTTTTAATGCTTATCTTTTTAATTATCGGTGTTTTGTTTATATATACAGTTAATAAAGCGTTTTCCGTTATTCCTAGCCTTTTCACGATGTCGCAATAATGCTTAAATTTGAAAAATTGTAACAGTTCGTTATTTATGAATATTAAATTTTCTATATATATATATATATATATTCAGTCCGATAGCGATGAAGGGATTGTACAGATTAAAACGTAATTATAGAGAGAGAGAGGAAGTGTGCATTGAAATTTTAATAATTTTTGAAAAGGAATATTGACATACTATTATACCGTTCATTTATTGATTATTAATTTTCAATTGCGAATTTCGAAGCTAGCAGTAGATTCATGCCTGCTTTAAATATACTATTTGAATATAAACTTGGAACGATTTTACGAGGTATTTATAAAAGAAATATCAGAATTCAAAATAGACGTGATTTCCAAATTTAGATTTAAGCTTCTTCAAGTCAAGGTTCACATATTGAAAGGCTTGACATATTAATAAAAACACGTTTGCGATATGAAAATGATCGATTAGCACGAGCTATTCGTGGGGATATCGATTTTGCAATATTATAATAAATGATTCAAACCAGAACTTGTTCAGCTTCTCTTGCGTACTTATATATAGCTATGAGTTGTTAACGTGTACTATTATGAAAAATGGATATTTCAAGGATGAAAACAGAGACCTCTTTGATCAATTTAACCGGTCGCTCTCGACTGAAATCGAAGCATTCGCAAATAGTTCCCTTTTTCACCTACTTATCGAGTCAACGAGTGCGAGAAACCGAGTCTCGTCGCATTCAAAACTGCTGCTGAATGCACGCACACGCGCCAACATAGAAGGGCTTGGTCTCGGGGCTTAGCGAATGGAGCTCCTTCTCGGCTGCTGCTGCACTGCACTGAACACCTTCGGGCGCACACTGCAGAGTCTGCACGTAAGAGACTCGCGTCTCGAGTATATAAAGCCGACGGCAGTTATAGATTGGATCGTCGGCGTCTCTCTCGCCTCGGTCGCGCGGTGAGAAACGAGATTGAGCAGCCAATGCACTCCAACTGACTGCCGCAGCAGCCAACCGATGCACTCAGAAATTTTCGCGTTTCTTAGTATAGTGTAGATGTGTTAAGAGGGAAGCTGGGTAGGAGAGAGAATGTATAGATATATGTCGAGGCTTGTTAAGACTCCTTTCTTCTTTGATTGCTCGACTTTTGGGCTTTGCGAGAGACTAGAGTGGATTATAATGCGATTATGTGATTGAGGAACTCGCTCCGCTGTCTAACGAATTTAAAGAGAGCCTATACCTTTTTTGATGATTGTATTTTTTTTGCTCGCCCTTCCGAGGAAATGTTTCTGATTATAATTTCTTTTTACGAAATAATTTTCTTTAAAGAACATGTATAAACACTTGCTAACTAATAAATACAATATTTTTAAAAGTATTTAAAAATTTTTTTTTTAATAATTTTTCATCTTGAAGTACATACAATTGAAAGTTTTATGAATTTTATATAATAACTCCAGTATCCAATTTATTTAGAATAATTTTTCTGTAATAATTCAATTTTCGTATTAAACTGTAATTAAATACTTAAAAACTTATGTTGCATAGATTAACAATAGAAATACACGCGCAGTATTGCTGAAGCGAGAGAATAACAGATTTATTATCTGTAAATTAAAAAGTTTTACGTATAATAACGATGTAAATTACAACTTTTCATCAGCAAGAAATCTCCTAGAATCGATGCTGCGCGAGTGAAAATAGCTTGAAAATCATAAAATCTAAATTTACTAACTATAAATGGGAGCATGAGCTCCGCTGCGTCAGAATTCCCGTGTAGCATAAAAAAGCTTGTTAAATTTAATAACGCGCAATTTGAAGAAAAAGCGGCGCAGTCACTATAAACGCTCTAAATACTCGCCACGAATCGCCCTACAAAATTACAAATAAATCCTGAATGCTATTTTAAAAATCCCAAAGCTCTCCTCTTCCAAGTGACGCCGCTCGAGTCTAAGCCCCTAGCGATCCTTACCCAAATAAACCTCTCGGTTTACGCGACTTTGATTAGTGTGCGTGTGTGTGAGAGAGCAACAAAGCAAAGAGAACGCGCGAAGAGGCAGCGAAAACATATCATCGTCGCGAGTCTTTGTGTGCCTCGTATACGTCAGCTCGTCCCGGGCTCGCTTTATGCGTCTCTCCGGATATCGCGCAGACGAGGGATGCGAGAAAAACGAGCTCTGCTGAGTGTACATGTGCACGCGTTGTTGTGAGTACGGGTTTGCGAGGTATACAGAGAGGAAAAAGAAGGGAGATAGAGAAGCTCAGTGGTATATAGCAGTAGGTCAGGAGAGCTTTTGCCACGCGGTGTACGATTATTGTTATTTAGTCTGGCGAACTCTCTCGCGTCGCGCTCGGCCCCAAGTGCTCGGCCAACTCTACGTTTTCTCTCACTCGTCGCCCGCGTCGGTCGCCGCCGCCAGCGCCGCCGCGCCGACGATCGTAAATTTTAACAAGCGCCCGTAAAATTGCGCGAGAGACAGACTCTCTCCCACTCGTTCCTCCACACACACACACACACACACACTTACCAATGTCCGTGTGTGTATACCGTGTTTATGTTATTTTTTTTTCTTCATCCCTACTTTTTTGTAACGAGTTTCGGGCTTATCTAGACGTAGCTCTCGTGTATATACGCGTGTGGGTGTGTCTCGGTGTGTGCGCGTCGTGAAGCCGGAAAATATATACGTTCGCTCATCGTCTCGAGCGTTTCCTTGTTTTTTTCTCTCTTTCACTCTCTCTCTCTCTCTCTCTCTCTCTCATTCTCTCTTTCTCCCTCACGTCTCCTTCTTTTTCGAGTGTGCTCTGTCGTTTATTGCGCGCTCGAGCTTATGACGTCGGACGAGCGAGGAAAGCTTTCGTTTTTAGGGGGAATTTCAGATGATTATCGCCTCTCGACAAATCGTTTTTCTTTGCCGTTTCTTTATACCGTCATGCGCGCCGTTTGGCTCTCGTCTATTATCGTTTCGCCCCGTATATATATCGCGTGTAATTTTAATCTCGAGCAGTGCTTCGAGCGCGCACTGGAATATATCCATACGCTTTCGTGGTGAAATGCGAGACTCTTTCTGTTTTCTCGCCTAGAGCGTCTTTGGCGGCGAAGGAAGATTATTATGAATGAATTCGGTGGGGACGACGTGCGAAAGCAATTGACGTGACATTCGTTTTACGGTTTCGGGGGAAAAAGAGACTTTGATGATATTTGCATTTGTATTTATGTTATTTTATAAAATAGGTCATAATTTAAAAGCTCAATATAGTGTTTTATTCTGCACAAATTTTATTTCTGAAAATTTGCTATTTTTTTTACATTCTGCGAGAAAAAGTGGTATAAAAGCTTACATAGACCTCGCATAGAAAAAGATACATCCATCACAATGTCGAGTTTTTTTTTCAACATGCAAACGCGATCCAAGCCCGAAGCGAAAAACATTCGAAAAAAGGTAGAACAAAAGCCGGCTAATTCGAAGATTCCATCCATTTTAATTTCCGGCGAAAGTAACCATGAAAACCATCATAAAAGAAGAGAGAAGGAGAGACAGGTAGACAGAAGACGCGGAGGCGCGCGAAAACATATTTTTCTCGCATAATCAGCGCATCGACGCACACGTTCCGCGTGAAAGCCACGTAGCCACACAAAGCGAGAGAGAGAGAGAGAGAGGCCGATAGATTGCATGCCGCGAACGCGCAGAAGCTCGCAGCACTCCGGAACTTCCGGTTTTCCTCTTCCGCTTCGCACTGCTCTCTCTCTCGACCGTATCTCTCTCTCTCTCTCTCTCTCTCTCTTGCTGCAGTTCACGTTCCAAGAGTTCTCTTTCCGAGCGATTCTCGATTCTCCCTTGACTATAGGGGCCCTCACCCCCATATCCGCGCGCGTATACACTACTTTTCCCCGCTGGCTGCAGTTCTCTCGTCGCACGTACGCGCGTGAGCAGCAGCTCTTACACGAACGAGAGAGAGAGAGAGAGAGAGAGAGAGAGAGAGAGAAGAGAGAAGAGAGGCCAGATTCGAGAATGGAAGGGAAGAGCTAGCGCGAAATCTTCTTTTCGTGCCAGGCACGCGGCCGCATTCTCGTTATAGCGAAAAGTAGTTATACGCTGATGCTCGCCGACGCCAAACGGCTATGATATTCCAAAGTCTCTTTTCGCTTTTCTCCTCCTTCTCCTCCTTCTCCTCCTTCTCCTCCTCTTCCTCCTCCTCGCTCGCTTGCTCGCTGCTGTACCTCCTTTCTGATGGTATACGCGTACGTTCTCCTTTGCGAGTCGTTTTATCGCTTTTTATTCGGACGCGACACCTTTTCTAGCGCGCGTTTCTGCGCGCTCCTCCTCTCTTCTGCTCTTTTTCTTTTTCTCTCTTATCAAAAGAAGAAAAATTCGGGGCATATGTATTTGTCCGACTGTTACCATACAACGTATACGTCTCACTCAATTTCCTTAATATTTGGTTCTTTTATATATACACGGCCACTTTCGAATGTCATTGTAACGCAAGAAAATGCAGTATTGCAAACTACGTTCGAGCGTACTGAAACAGAAAGACTGATTTTCCGTTCTGGAGCAGAGAGAAAGAGAGAGAGAGCGCGCTCGTGGAAACTCGTCGCATTAATATTTTACGAAAATCACCTACAGTTTGCCTCTTTCGGCGAAAGCCCCGCGTCGTCGACAAGCAGTATAATCTCTTGAAACTCGCTTTCTCTCTCTCTCTCGCCTCGAAATTAAATGCACGACACACTTGAGCATAACCGGATCGTCCGGTTAGGCACGCTGCTCATACTGCAATTTCATAGGAGCTGCGGCTGCAGCGAGCTTTGAGCAGCGCTGTGTATATTCTACTGAAAAAAAAAGAAAATGAACACACGGCGATATCTTCGTACTCATCTACAAAGAGGGAGAAGCTATCAGCCCCTTCCTCTCACTTCCTCTCTCATCTTTTTCCATTCCTCACTATAGCTCCTGGAAAAAGCTCTCTCTCTCTCTCTCTCTCTCTCTATCTTTCTAGCTCGTTTGCCCCCACTACTGCAGCCGGAATCCCAGAAACAAACGAGTTTGCACTCTCGACTCGTGCTCTGCTGTAATGTCCAAGAACCTTGTCCTCGTCCTCCTCGTTCGCCTCCCCCTAAGAAAAGGTTCTTCGAGAAAGGGGAGAGAGAAAGAGGAGAGTAAAGGAGGACATTTACACGACGATAGTAGGAAGAGAGAGAGAGAGAGAGAGAGAGAGAGAGAGAGAGAGAGAGAGAGAGAGAGAGAGAGAGAGAGAGAAAATAGAGGGCTGGAGGATGAGGGTATATACCTAAGAGTGGTAGTACGTGTGTCCGGGGGTCAATGAAGCGCAAACGTGAAGCGACTTGAGGACCAGCCGAGTAGTGGCACAGTCTCGGTCTCTCTCTCCCTCTCTCTCTCTCTCTCTCTGTAGGTATACGTATAGGTCAGAGGGCAAAGCCGGCTTTTCGAGGTTCACAGCTGCACAAAAGCTGGAACGACTTTGGCCAGGCTCTCGTCTGTGCCTAATTCGCATCTTCCCTCCACTAGACTCGCCGCACGCTTCAATGGATCTCTCTGTGCTCTCCTCCTCTTATGAGTACGCCGGGGCGACTCCGTATTTGCTGGCTTCCTCTTCTTCTGCGCGTGTTTGTGCCGAGGAAAAGGCTCTCCGTGTTTGTCTTACTTGCGTCGATTCGACGAGATCGAGAGCTTGTTGCCTCTCTCTCTCTCTCTCTCTCTCTCTTTCACGAGTTCTCTCGACTGGTCGTGTATATACGTAACAATAAACACACCGCGAAAACAAATTTTTATTTTCGGCGATGATAAATTTATTGGGTAATTCGCGATTTTTATAAGGATCGCCGCTCGTGGTGAAAGTTTGATCAAAAAACTTTTTCGTCAATTTATTATATTGGCTTATAATTATGTATCGGCAACTTATGTTTCTAAATTAAACGAAAATTTTTACAAAATGTTTACAGATTAGATTGCGAGAGAGCTGTTTGAATAATTCTTGGAAAACGACACTCGCGCGCGCTATCTCAATAAGTAAAATTGCGTTTTTGCGGATTTTCTCGAATCTTATTTTAAACGAAGTTTTATCGACGATTCAAGTAAAATTTAGTCAGCCGTATTAATAGGCCAACTGTACACGTTTCCTTCGATTTATAATCTTTTTTTTTTGTTATTTTTTTTAAGACAAGCCAAACATATATGACGTATCATTTCGAAAGTTACAAATGCCTCACGAGAATTATTAATTGCTTCTGGTATTTCGCGATCAACGAATTCCCCCCGCGCGTATATATTATGTAAAATCACGAAACTTAATTCAGCAGAAAAAGAGAAACACGCAGACTCTCTTAATGCGGCTAATCCACCAGACGAGGTGACAACAAAATGTCTGTGAAATTACGTAGAAAATGATTGTATAAATATTAATGAAGGCGGCGCGCAGCTCGTTTACATTCAAAAGGTGTATATAAGAGGGACCCGAAAGCCGCGGCGGCACCGCCTCGTAACAGCCCGATAATCGCCTATTAATTTATGCCAGGATCTTTAATGTCACACGTTGAAGTGTCTAAAGGGGGCGACATGTGGATAAACGGCTTTTTTCCGTCATTTATATTATTACGCACTTTCCAAGTACTTAATTTCTCGCCGAATTGCGTTGTAACGCGCTGTCCGCTATAACAGATTGCTGTTTTTTCCCCCTCGGCAACAACAAGTTGTTTACGGCCCGTTTTGAAGAATTTGCAAATTTGGAAAATAGTGGAGGTCCGTGTGCGAACTTTCTAAAAGTGTATACTCGAGGAGTTTTGTAAAAGTCAGGTTCGATTCTTACAGTTTATACTTTCGTCTTCGCTAAGGCGAAGTTTCAATCTTTTATCAATAACTCGATCTTGTCGGTGTTGGGCTTCATCCTAATATATCAATAATTTAACTCACACTACTCCGTATCATTCAAGTTTGATCGAATTTCCATTCTTTTTCCTAGATTTTTCTTTCCGAGGAACTCGTGAGACGACTCTGCATTGACAAAAATTTATTGCCGCCATTCTTTCGGGTAATGCAAGAAATAGGTTTATATCCAGTCAAAACTTTTCCATGCGGACATCATAATAATCCTAAAGGAATGTCTGTATAGACTCGAAAGAGTTTCGAGTGAATCAGTCCCAATTAAGACACATACCTATGTGTTTTCCTCTATGTAACCTATGTCTCGGAGCGAATTGACTCATTCACACACAGACTTGAACCGCGAGAGTCGATTCCACACGAAGAAACGAGACGACACACGTATGAGTTTTGAAAAGGACGTCATTGGCGCTCTCGATCGATCCATTCGCGCTGCAGACCGGCATTGCAAGAAGAAGAGAGCGAATAGTATAGACGGTAGGGGTGAAGTGGAGAGTAGATGCCACAGTCACGGGTGCCGATAAAAATTGCTGCGCGTTTCGCGCCAATAAAGGCCGAGGGAGGAGCCCATCATGAATCACGATGACGACGACGAGGAGGACGACGTCGTCGCCGCCGCCATAGGTATATGGAAGCGAGCTGGCAGATAGAGAAAGTCTCTTTCTAACCTCTCGGCTGGGCTGACTGGTGGCGGTGGCGGTTCTCGCGCTAACAAGAACGCTGAAACGCTGGAATCAATTTCGTCGTCGACGAGGAGGTTATAAATCAACTCCTCTTTCCTCTCTCACCGTGAGCGCATGTATATATGTATACGTACACACACGCGCGCGTACCTTTTTCACCCTCTCTTCGTCGCGGCGAGCGCATATATATCGTCGAGGAAAACACACGTCTCTCGTGGTCTTAGTCGCTGCCTCGCGTATAAATACGTCGAGGTTTTTCTCGGGCGTATAAGACGAGGAGGCACAAAATATACGGCGCTTTCCACTTATACGGACGACGATCGTATATAATACCGCCAGGCGTTTCCTCGACGAGGAGGGTGAGAGAGAGAGAGAGAAAAAGAATCGCGGCGGTATAAGGCGGCATTAGCATGACGAATCGCCGTAGATTATCGTCGATTAGGCCATAACGCATATACATACGGACGTAGGAGCGTGTAGTATAACGACCGATATATGTAAATCCGGCATTAACGATCTCCAACACGCGCCGAAAGGAGAGAGAGAGAGAGAGAGAGAGAGAGAGAGAGAGAGAGGAAGAGAGGCGCCACCTTACACCTCTTCTTCTCTCGCTCGCTCCCTCTCATGCATCTCGAAGAAGAAATCCCTTAATTAAAATACCGTGGAACGCGCGCGGCTGTGTGAGAAAAAGAGAAGCGCTAATGAAAAAATTCGAAGCTCCGCTCGCGGCAGCAGCAGCGCAGGCATGATATTACACCAAGCAATGGGCTCTCTCCGCGCGCGGGTAATTCCGAGAGAGACTACGCGACACCTTCTTAAACCTTCTCCCACTTCCTTTTTTTTTTCAATTTTATATACGTAAGTCGGTGTGCGTGCAGGCAGATATATAAGAGGGAGGCGCACGAGTGGGCTATTGTCTGGGAAACGTGTGCAAGCGGGAGGCAGCTCCTCGTTTTTCCCATGATGCTGCTGCTGCTATTGCCGCTGCCGTTGTGGGGGGGGGGCAGAGAGGGAGCTGGCTTATCAGTGATTCTCTCGGGTGCGGGCAACAACGATCATCCTCCACCTCCGCGTCCTCATCCTCTGCAGAGAGAGGATAGATAGAGAGAGAGAGAGAGATCCGCGGAAGATAACGCACGCGTCGTCCGCCTTGTTAGTCGGGTGTCCGTGCAGCCCTTATCGCTCGTACGCAGGTTCCGCGTGCGCGTTCCTCCTCTTTGTCCCTCTCGCCTTCTCCCTTTTGTTTGCTTTTTTCTTTTTTTCAATTTTGCTTTCCTGTTTTTTTTGCGCGCCACGACTCGCTCCTCGTTTGCTGCAGCGCGTGCGTTGGATCTCTATGGGGGAAGAGAGAGAGGATGGTTTCGTGTTTTTTTAATGATTAAGGGTATGAAGTTATGCGAGGAGCTGATGCTTCCATGGGATTTTCTCGGCGAGGCTGCTTGTACAGTGTTGCGGGAGATCTTTTTTTACGGTCGAGAGGGAGAGACTCTGGGGTTTTGCTTATTTTGCGGGGCAATGCCGTGGTTCTGGTGTGTTGGCATTGTGTATTATGGGGGAAGCTACATTGGAGTTGGTTATGGCTGTTTTCGAAGCGTTAATTTGGTGCTCAGGGGATTCAACTATATAATAAGATGAAAATTCCGAATATATTTAATTTAGAGTTGAGTAATGTTGAGTAGGGTTTGAATTAAAGATGCTGCAGTAATATTTTTATTAATATACGAGGTAAATGCGAAAGGTGTCGCTTTATCTGAGAAACGTTATAGTTGGTATCAAATCAACTATCACTTGACACTGCAAGCTCTTAAAAATGCTGCTCTTGTCGCTTAATCGGATTGAAGTTGATATAACCTCACACAGGAATTGATAAATTATTTGATACCCTTTAATTTCTTTCTGTTCTAGGTAAGTCGGAGTCATTTATAAGGATCTAATTATGATGGATGGGGCTAGGTGCAACTCTGTCCGACTCTTTTTTGTAAGTAGATCTTGATTAATTTGCGAGCGCGGGTGAAGGCGGCAAAAGACGCGCGCTCGCGACATCCTGTCCGTTTCATAATTTAGGAACGAGCTGAGCAGAGAGAGAAAGAGACAGAGAGAGAGAAGCAGGTCTCTTAATTAATAACTGGACTGATAAACACACCAACTGGCCGCATTAAAAGTTAAGTCGTAGAAGAAGCATTATTTTTATCTATACAGCGGGTGTATAAGAAGCGCGCCGGGCGAGAGCTCAAAAGCTACGGATGCGAGTCGCTGAACGAAATGAATTTCGAGACCATTATTTTTAATTGACTTGCGCGGCCAAGTGTACCGCCGCAACACAGAGAGAAGGAGAATTCCCATATTTCTTCTTTGCCTGCCGCTGCACCGCTGCGCTTTCTTCCCCCTTACCCTCCACCCCCCCCCTCCGCACGGTGCAGCTTCCCTTAACGAAACAATAACTCGGAACTAAGAAATCTCATCCGCTTATAAAGGGCCAGTAGCAGCGGCGGCGGCTCGCCAACTTTTTAATATTTTTCCCTCTACGATATAGTGCAGCGTTGTCTATTGTTCTGTCAGACTGGCTTAATTTACAGACTCTCTCGCGACGAAAAAGCGTCTATTTCGTCCCCCCTCTCTCTCTCTCTCTCTCTCTCTCTCTCTCTCTCTCTCTCTCTCTCTCTCTCTCTCTCTTTCGTATAGCGGCGGGAAAAGGGCGCAGGGAAAATGAAGCTGCTGCCGTTGCGACGACGAGCCGCCGGAAACTTTGTATTCGCTCGACGCGACGACGAGTTGCAGTTTATACGCTGATGTGGCGCGATTGTCTTGTTTGGACTCTCTCTCTCTCTCTCGGAAGTGAATAGCTCTGCAGACGAGAGAAAGAGAGAGGAATCAAGTTCGGAAGAGGAACGAGTCGATCGGTCTGCCGCTTCTGCTGCCGAGTGCACTGCACGCGTATAATGCGCCTCCGTATACGGATATACTTCGTGATTTTAGTTCATTCCAGATGAATTTGAATTGTTGTTTAAGTCCATTATGGCCGTATACGATTGCGGCTTCATTCATTGTTTTATACTCGCGTTACATGCCTTGTGCAGGTCCTTAATTTCGAAAAATAACTCGCTTTGCGCTATAAGTCGACGCAGAGCTTGAAACTGTCACTCTCGCGATAAATTATTAATTCCGTCCTATCTTATATTTACAAACTCAGCCGAGAGAGCTATTCACGTTTACCTCCATATTATATATGTGTGTGTGTGTGTGTGTGTG
>UELV01180553.1:493-14459 GCA_900490015.1 Megastigmus stigmatizans
CGAATAAAATTTATTCCTAAAATTACTGTGTAGTTATTTATAGTGTGAAAAAACATTATTTAAAAAACATTTAACCCTTTACTTTACTTAAAAGTTAAATAAAAACAGGATTGAAAATCATTGTCTTAACGTATTCGTCTGTTTCTACTTTAGTTTAAAGTAAATAGGTTAAATTTTAATTAAACGTTATTGTATACGCTAAGAGATAGTATAATTATATACTCATATGAGTTTCCTAGACTTTAATTACAATTTCATTGGGTACAAGTATAAACATCCTCCTTAAAATTGTTAATATAAAGAATTTTTTAAGAGACAAAATTTCGCATAATTCTCTCACACTTCTTTTACGTTTCGAATTTTTTATCCTTGAATAACCGTTTTCCAAAATACCATTTCTTTAATTATTGTTAACCTTTACATTTAAAATTGAACATTAATTTCCAATGGATTACCAATGGAAAAATTTCTTTAAATAGGTGCATCACTTTAAAAAATGCATTTTTCTAGTATGTTATTTCCTAGAAAAAACCTGGGAAAAATCTACTTTTTGAAAAAATTTAATTTTATATCTACGAAATTTCCTGGGGAAATCATGGGAAAAATATACTTTGGCAATTAAAAACATTAAATTTTTCCTGGGAAATTCATGGGTAGAATTCTTGTAACCCAACAAAAAAAACTATAAAAATAATAAGCCACAATTTATCTACAAATTTGTTTAAATTTCCAAAATCTAAATCGTGGTAAAACCATGGCTTACGGTCATTAGTCAGGATTTTCCTGTAAATTTCCAAGGATCTTTGCCATGGGTTTCCCACAAAAATTTTTCCAATAATTTTGCAATGGAAAAATTTCTACGCGGGCATAATGCACGTCATATCGGAGACGAAATGATCGCTCAACTTCCTCGTCTGACGACGCACTGCTGGAAGCGTTAATCGCAGAAGTCGAAGCAGCAGCAGTAGCAGCAACACTGATAGCAGGGCAAGTTACAGCAGCAGCAGGCACTCACAAGGTAACAGCAGCTGCTCGATATGCACAAGCGACAGCAGAAAGTCGAGAAGCGTACCACTGCATGACGCAGGAGAAAAAGATAATAAAACTGGTGACAGTGAAAATAAAAATGATTTTTTGAATTTCCTCGGCGACTCTTTCCTGCAACAGGAGTCTGGGCCTGCTATATATCCCGACATTGCTCAAAGATGGCTCAAAGCACATATGTCAAGAGAGGCTCGCTAAGGATGTAAAGGGAAGCCTTTTGCAAAAATATCCGGTACCTGAAAACTGTCAGGTTCTAAAAGCCCCGTCACTTAACGCCGAAATAAAATCTGCAATCAGTAAAACAGCGCAACGGAAAGATCAATATCAAGTGATCACGCAAAATCAGCTTGGGGCAGCGAGCAGTGCACTCGGCACAGCGCTCACACTCATAATGGCTGAAATTAACACCGCATCGACTCCTGCGATAAAACAAGTGTTTGAACACATCAGCGATGCTTGTAGATTACTTACAGATCTACATTATGAACTTTCAATGACACGTCGCGTCTTCATAACCCCAGGCTTAAGGCAGCTTGTCATGAACGTAGCAGACGATTCTAAAATCGACACACTGTTAAGGTAGTACGGGAAGGATTTCACTGAAAGAATGAAAGTTGTCAAGGAGATTGAAAAGCACGGCAAAGATTTGTCCAAACCTGAGCGCACAAAAAAGAAGATGGATTACTCAAGGCAGTACAGAACTCCCCTTAGAGCCAAAAATGATTTAAACTCCAAGGGCCCTTTCCGGCGGAATACGACGAATTTACGCTTCGCGAGGGGGCAGAAACGGAGCTATCATCGAGGCCAAACGAGGGGCAACTACAAGAGGAGATAGAGGTAAGCGAGGTAGCAGGGAGGATTCGTTTTTTCAAAAAATCGTGGAAAGGAATAACAAGCGACCCCACAGTTCTGGGTCATGTTACAGGGTATAAAATACCTTTTAAATATGAAGTAAAATAAAAAGAGGAAAATATCTAGCTTTTAAGAACACAAACGGGAATTTTGACAGAATTACAGAAATGACAATCGAAATGAAACTAAACTTAAAATGGTGGCTAGAAAACATTAAAAAGGCTAAAAATCCGATCAGAGAGAATATATTCTGCCTTGAAATATTCACTGATGCCTCTCTCACGGGTTGGGGCGCGGTATGTAACGATGAAAGAGCACACGGATGGTAGAAACGCGAAAATAACGAGAATATAAATTTTTTAGTACTGAAAGCTGCGCTCAACGGACTAAAATGCTCCGCAAAAAAGAAAAATAATTCTGAAATTCTTATGCGAATAGACAACACCACTGCCATTTCATACGTAAATAGAATGGGTGGCATACAGCATCCGAAACTCAACAGTATAGCGCGAGAAGTATGGCAGTGGTCTGAATCTAGGAAAATTCTTGTGGCAAACATGGAGGGGAAAACAAAGAAAATTCGATTAAAATTTAAAATCCTGTGGTGAAACGTACGGGGAATACGGTACTACCAGTTTGATCTATTCGGACGAGGCAGCTCATACAATTGTGATCGAGTTTCACTTACAGGTAAGCTCACTCGATCGTTCAATAAGTGATATCACTATTTGAATAAGAGTAATTTCATATTCAATATAGGATCGAATGTCAAATATTAAATACCGAATAGCGGTTCATGTGTCGAAATAAGTATTATTTCACATTGAAATAAGTAAAATTGTTATTCTTTTGTCTAAAACAGAAAAAAATTGCCATTTTAAATCATAGTATAATTTTTGTATTTATTATTTTGTCACGAAAATACAAAAATAAATTACGATTATAAATTTTTTTTTTATTACATGTAAAATATAATTTATTTCCATTTTCGGTTTAAATTAAAAAATCTTTCATTAGCTGAAAATTGTAGAATAAAATTTGCAATTAATATCTAATTTTACTTACAAATAACTATTGCATGATGTTATTTCGATATGCGGTATTCGTGTTTCTATAAAATCGTAGAGAGTTTTCAACGTAGTTGGATATTTGACAATTAATGCGGAGTAAATTTTGAAGAGGAGATCAAACGACATCCTAGCGTCACAGAACAACAGAATCTAATGCGTAAACATGTCAATTCCCGCATGGACGTTATTCATCAGTGAAATATGCTTCACATATAAAATAAGTGAAAATTTTACACATTAATTTGTGAAAATACACTTCCCATATAAAAGAAGTGAAAATTTTACATATTCTTTTGTGTACACATGTGAAATAAGTGAAAATAATGAGTTCACATTCAAAATAAGTGACTATTTCACACATTCATAAGTGGCAATTGGCTTTACATAAGAAATAAGTGATTTAGAGAGTAAAGTGATTTTTAAAATTTTTTTCGAAAATCTATGTTTGAACATTAAAGAATTGCTAGATTACGAAAATTGGAAAAACAGCGTCCATGACCTCTGACCTCCAAAACCGCGCCGGAATGTTTTGAATTCATTCCTTTATTTCATATTCGGATTTCTATTTTTGCAATCGTCAAATCACGTTCCCGTACAGAGACGAAGTATAACAGATGGAAAAATGCACAAGTATACCGCACATCGCCTTAACTATATTTAAATGAATTCTCGTATTCTAATCGAAAAATCGATTCCTAAGAATTCGCAGGTGCTATTCGCTGAGTTGGGAAACAATATGATTGTATAACGTCAATGTATCCTGCCTTCATTGCAACTATTGCGATCATTAAAAAAGCTATTAAAATAGAATGATTCGTATTTTTTTTAATTAGTTCTCAAAAATTCACTACACCTATGCACGTGTGTATCGATGCACACATTTTCTACACGTACTTGTTATCTTGGCGGTTGCAAATGTTGCAATGGTATTATCAACTACCACCTAAAAACACGTTTTACAATAAATATACATAATTTGCATTGATAAATTCCATTTTTTATACGCGACGAATACAAAATAAACAAGTTACCAAAGGAAAAAACGAAATTGATAAAAATGGTCATGGCGCAGCGTTAGTTGATCAAATGCCCATGACTATCTTCCAAATCGAATAAAATCTTGCCGGTCGTTCTATTGTCAGCAGCGCTATTTGATTAGAAGTCCGGGCCTCGCTTTTCCAGCTATTTGAGTATACCTGCAGCAGCGACCTCGACACCGGTGCAGTTCAAGGTTCAGCTGCTGCTCTGATCCTTGAGCTTCAACGAGCCTCGAGTTACGCCGGGACTCTGGAGACACACACGAGTGCGCCTCTCTCCCTCTCTGTCTTTCAGTATCTACATATACGGCCAATCAGCGCGAATGTGTCCCCTTCGACAATTCACCATATCGGCGCCGGTGTACGATAGACGAGCCGCGCGCGAGGCTTTGCCACCAAAAACACCCGCTAATGTGACGCCCGAGGCATCGTACGAGTACGTATCTATATATATTTGTGCATATGGTGGCCTTCCCTTTACATCGGTATTGACCTTTTCTAGATCTTCGAGTGCAGTGCCGCGCTGTGTCAGTTCTATCGATTATTCGGAATTTTTATTACTGTTGATGCTGTTACTGAAAAGATGTTATCAGTTCGTGAGCCCGACAGAATTTAAAATAACATCCAACTGGAAGGACGATAGAATGTATACGATATAATAATTAAAGTTTTTAAGCTTAAATTACGTTTGAAAACTAAAACTAAAAACTCCCGAGTATTGTCTTTAATAATTCGTAATGGCGTATGCGTAAAGTAAAACATCATTTTTCACCAAACCTTAATCACAGCGCTAGAATTGCAATTGATTTTTAAATGCGAAAGTGCGCAATTAAAACTTTTCTTGTTATTCGACCTTCTCAGCTCTGTACCGCGTTTCAAGGTAAATATAAAGTCCCTTTCCATATGAATCCTTTTTATCATAACTTTGTAAGCCGACATCCCACGCACTTCTTATATATCACAAATTAAAGCTAACGGCTAGTGCCTCCGCGTGTCGAGTAAAAGATCTGCTATATATCTTAATAAAAGAGTACGGAGGAAAAAGAATCACCACGGGTATCGCACATATATCAGGTAGCTTATTAATTTTACCATAAATAAATAATTGCAACGTGATGCGGTATGAATATCTGGAATATCTTCACTAATCATTAATTGTGTCAACGCTAATTGAGAGTAGTTAAAAAATCAGTTGAGGTTGAACGTATGGTAAATAACGTGTTACTGTGTAGCCTTTTAGATTACTTTTTTACAAACACCTCTATTACATAAATGTAAATTTTTTTTCCACAGGACGATTATTATGTAAAGATTAGAACATTTTCGTCAAAGAAGATATTGATCGGTTGAATTGCTTTTGCTTAAAAATATGTATTATAAGAAATTTTAATTATTTTATCTTTAATTTATATCGAACTGCTTACGGTCACACATTTACAGCTAAATTATGACAATGCTTTGTAGAAAATATTGATTAAAGTTCAGCAATAAAGCATTTGAACAACTAGTATCCTACAACGCAAACAAAATAGTCCAAATGTTCACCAAATAATCATTCGAGCAGTTCGAATCACGTCACTCAATCTCTCTCTCTCTCTTTCAAAATATACAATTGCATTTCAAATTATTCAATTAACGAAATTAATTTGGATTCGCCTCAAAGGCCCATTTCATTATCCTGGATATTTGCTCGGACATCATGTTGACCGTGAACTTGGAAGCCCCGGAAGCAGTACGAAGCCCCAAGTTCCTGGCGGCAGCGGTCAGTGTTCGGCCATTGCTTCTGTTTGCCGCGCGTTTCGCCCGATGATGCGTGAAGTGGAAAGAGGAAAATAACTTTGGTTTAAATACGAATTTCGCGACAATTAGCCAATTGCGTCATTGTCAGGTTCGAATATTCGCTCGTCTCCCTATAATCGCGTTGCATAATCTGCCTTCTCGCGCGCAACAATGACTTCTTTTTACGCGGTCTTGGAATATAGGATAACTGTAAATTGGGGCAGTGCATGCATTTCCCACGGCTGATTTTTGTGAAATTTCGCATTGTTCGAGCAATTAGTTGCAGTCATTATTGCCCGAGTATATAGAAATTTCTTGAAAGAAAGAACGATAAATGTATATAAAAATTAAATAAAAATTAGGTATTGTTATATTGTTTCGCGACTACAAGACCATCATTGTATAGTTAATTTCTATGCTCCTCGCGAAGCCCAAGAAAAATTAAAATAATAGGATGAAATATATCTAATGTCTTTGATTGGCTATCCAGTATTATTGTTTAAAAAGGTTTTAAAGAGAACCGTGTGATTCAAGTGACTCGTCATCAATCAAGCCCGATGAGGAAGTTAATTTGTCGAAACCTTCCATTCGTCCCAATTTTTCAACCTTTTAAGTTAATTTTGGTTCTCCAACGATCGTCTTACATCTTATATTATTCTCATTGTTATGTTCTTCTATATGTATAATAATAATTATTAACCTCATTTTTTTCGAAATAACAAAGATATAGAAATATTGATCGGTCTAGACATTTAAAAAACATTCTATACTTACTTGATCGCATAAAAGTTATCTTATAGGATGTAATTATAGGTAAGAAACGAATATGAATGAAAATCAAATATTGTTTTACTTTTTCATGCATACCTACGGTAATCATTATGATAACCGTATGCTTTCCGGGGTATAAAAGATATAAAAATTGATGGGTCTAGACATGTAAAAAACATAAATTGCATAAAAATTATCTTATAGAATGAACAAAAAAAAAAGTTATTACAGCATATAAATTTCTACCGATGTAATAATATCGATAATATTACACAAAGTTTGATAATTTATATCATAGACTGCCTGCGCGAGAAGAAGAACATAAAATTAAAACCAACAAATCGGTTACGGAATAAAATTTTATAAAATAAATCCAACATATAATACAGAAAGCTAATGCTAACGTAACATTTGCGTAAAAGAACGCTTGTATCCGTCTGGCAAAGAAATAAGATCGTACAAGGTAAACGAAATCCCACTGCACTTTCAAACATCTATAATGGGACCATGCTCAACACGCATACTCGACAAACTTACGTCCCACACTACCTAGCAGCTCTAAAGGACAGTTTCAAAGTGTCCCCCCTCTGCCACCGGTAATCGAAAAGTTGTCAAGAAAGTGCGCCCAAAGCGCACGCAACTAATGGTACAAACAATCGAATTCGCGTGCAGCCGCCTTAGTGTGCACGCGCCTCGCGCCTCATTAACGTCCTTGAAAGTCAAAGATCGGGAGTACAGCAGCAGTAGCAGCAGCAGCGACGACGGCAGCGACCGCTACTCTCGCTCTATAGACTCCCACCATTGTACCACACACCACGTCGATATATATCCACGCGCGCGAGGTGGTAATACATCTCATCCTAAGGCTGTATATACATATGCGCGCGGGGGGAACGTCTGTCCTTCCCTTCTTCTCTTTCCACCTCCACATCTCCGTCTCTCTCTCTCTCTCTCTCTTGCTCGCTCTATACAATGCCGCTGTGAGAGCTAGGAAGGATCAATCCTCGAGCAGCTCGCGCCTCGGCTCTTTCTTATATATAAAACCAGAGCCAAGAGCCGCGGACCACGAGTTCCACGTCGATCCCCCAACCCTCCGGTGGGTCAAGCTCGCGCGCGCACATATCCTGTAGTCTTTAAAAGAGAGTACAATCGGAGGAGAGATAGAAGAAAAAGTGAAAGGGGATTTAAATGGTTTGACATCGCGTCGCGTTTGGCTATACCGACGGGGTGGAACGTCGTGGCTCCGATACAAGTGTTGCTTTCGTCCCTGTGAGAGTTCTTCTATACATCGCTTTTGGCAGTTTATTCCGTACGTTCTATCTGCCTATTTTGGGAACGTCGAGAACTGGACGCTGAGGGAGGATCGATTCACAAGAGTTCCGAGAGCTAAACTTACTAAAGGATCGGTGAGTATCGGTGTGCTTTTGAGTGTTGCTCTCGGGTTCATGGAGTTCATTGTCGAGGGTGATCGTTTGAATGAGGATATAGTGGAGGATCGGGGATGAGATATCGATGTCTCATATATATAGTGCATTGCGATCAAAGGAGAGTATATAAGCTGATTACGTTCCGCTTCAGTTCGGTACTTGTGGAATTAGTTTTGGTTGAGAGTGGAGTAAGAGCTGTATCGTTTAAAGTGGAATTTAACATTCAAATGTATTTATAATATGTAAGTATTAAGCAATCGGCTTGAGACCTGCAACATATTTTTGAATGATTCATTGATTGATTGAAATTCATAAAAATTATTATATAAAGTTATAACGTTCTATTTTTTAATTCGCGTGACGCTTCAACAGAAAAAGCTTTTTTTCTTCTTTTTTTATGCATTTAAGCTGAAAATTTGAAGTGTCATATGATTAAGGTCAATGTTAAGTCAGACCGAATGGGTTTTTGTTAAGTATCTTGCAAATTAGTTCACGGCTCAAACGAGTACAAGTACAATTACAGCTACATTTAATATTCTTGATGGAACCAAACATTTTACATTTGATTTTTTTATTCGTTTTCTTTATTATTTGTATTTTTCTATTACCGGAGATAAGAAAATGATAGCTGCATCATATGTAACTGGTATTTGTATATAAGTTGCGATTAATTGCTAAACACCGTGCAAAGGTATAATGAATATACATAATAACATTAACGTAATTCAAATTTTCTATTTTCTTTTTTATTATTAAATAATATTACAAATTTATTCATTCTTTTTACTAATTATAGAGTATAGTTTTTTGATACATATCAAACTTTCAAAATATGCATCATTTAAATAAAATAGATCATATAAAAATGATATTACTGACTTTACTGATAGAATTGGAATTTCTACCGTTACAAAACCATCTTATCCTCTAGAATTAATTTTTTAGGAAAGTGATATTTTGTAAAAATTATTTGGATTTTTTAAACTAAGTAAATTTGTTCTCATTTACTTACTTTTACAGAGTTATAAATTAAGAGTTGTTTCTATGAAAAATCTCTAAGCAAAGCAAACTGCACATTTACACTATATTTACACTGCAAACTTGCAAAAACATAATCAGTGAAATAATTCGCAAAGAGAAAATAAGTAGCTTTTGTTAGATGTGTGAATTAATAATAAATAATTGAAGAATGATTATTTTTTATTGCGTATGATTTTCTACTCGTTGTAACATTAAGAACTTCATAGAAATAAGGTATAATACTTTAAAGAATATAATTCCATATTTTTACGTAACTATTTTCCCTGATAATGGGAAATCTTGG
Source organism: Megastigmus stigmatizans (assembly GCA_900490015.1). Taxonomy (NCBI): domain Eukaryota; kingdom Metazoa; phylum Arthropoda; class Insecta; order Hymenoptera; family Megastigmidae; genus Megastigmus; species Megastigmus stigmatizans. The sequence goes on from UELV01180553.1 coordinate 9,798, forward strand.
GGGAATATTGTGACACAGTGAAAACAATATATGCGACTACAATTGATGCTATAGCAAATGATACTTAACTACGAATATTTTCCATCTATCATTTCAATTGCATTTCTTCGGTTTGTTTTGATTTGGCTGGGCAAATCATTGTGAAGCAAGTAATAACATACTTAAATGATAAATAGACATAAATCGGTATATTTTCCTTACCTGAGGTCTTTAAAATCACATTTCAAGTTCACTTTTAATTCTACTTTTAAAATTCTTTTCGCATACTGATACATAGGAAAGTCTTTGCTGGCAAAATAATACGATAAAAATAATTCTCAGTACAGTAAAATCAAAAAAATTGACAAGCTCCTTGATAAAGATAGAAAATTACTATAAATTAATTAGCACATATTCATTCCTATTATTCATATATAGTATATATTTATAACTTACTTCGATATGTATACTCGATTGCTTAATCATTTCTCTAAAATAGTTTATGCACAGTACATTTAAACAATTAAATTTTGCGATAATATAATCGAGACCGTAATCTTAATTAGAGGGAAAAGTAATGTAGCTTTAGTCAAATGTCTTATAATAATAAGAATACTGAAAAAATCATTTATATAGAGATGAAAAGTAGACTCTAGCTAATACTTATATTAAAGAATCTTATATGTCCAGCAATAACTTGAAAAAAAATGAAATATCACGTTGAATTAATGCTCAATTAATCATCATTAATTATTTATATCTCTAATGATCAAGTTTAAACGTTATATTAATGAAACAATAAATCGATCATCTTGGTAAATAGTTGAAATTCTTTGAATTTCCGATGCTCAGAAGCAAAAAAGCATTTATTATAATGGTCTTGGTAGCAAAAGATTTTATTGTTATTGGATTCAAATTTCACCATTAAATCGTTTACAAGCTACCGAAGACGTTTGCTCTAACAAAGGATTTTTTCGCAGCAATAAATATTACATAATTTGTAAATAAAAAAAAACAAGTTTTTTTTTGCTGGGTAAAGTATCGAAGTGAGTAAATTTTTATTTTTTTTTAAACTCATGAAGCTATAAATTGTGCACGTAAAAAGACATAAAATTTTTTTCGAAATAAAAAAAAAATGGGAAATCCTTTCATCAAGAAACGAACGAATCATCGTTTCGCTAATGCGCATCGGTCAACCGCAAACTCTTTCTTACATTTATCAACACAATAGGCGCGCGACCTTGAATTCGTCCACCCCTGAACTGTCGAATTTTCGGTTCAATTCAGTATTTAAAGCGGAACGATAAATCACGAAAGTAAAAAAAAATAGTATAAGTGCGAAGAAGCGATTGACACCTTTTAGCAATAAAAAAAGTGCCGATTGATTTCCCCCCGTCGGTCACGCATGAAAAGTTCGCGATGACAAACATCAGCGATTTCACAGTTTCAATTACAAATCTGACATGAACGTTAGATAAAGAAAAACCAACAAACACGGCACGCGAGTAGATACTTTGCTCATCGTTCGCGGATGAGCGATCAGTGTCCGATCGGTAGGGAGGAAGAAGAGAAATAGTCGCGAGAAAAGCCGTCCGCCTTGTGGGAAGGCGACTTTACTCTTGCGCGATTCCCCCGTGACTCGCGCCGCCATTCCATTCACGTGCACGCGCATAAAACGCCATTATAAAAAGCTGTGATGGCTTTTTCATTCATTCAATTGATCGTTTTGTAACGATTCGGGATGTGCCTCGTGAGAAGGATTTCTATGTTTTCTGTTTTAATGGGCTTATTGATTGTGGTTGTTGCAGAGTGCGATCGTACGCTAAAAATTATATCGTGAATTTTATTGCAGAGTAAACTTTTAGTGCAGAATATTCTTTTGTTATCTATAAAAGATTTTCAAAAGCAATTGGCTTGTGAATAAAAACTAATTAATCAATAACTTTATTCAGTCCATTTTATTATCTTATTTTTGAAATCTAAAGTAGTTAAATTTTATTGCATAAAACAGTGAAGGCAGAAATTTTAGTTGTTATATTTTATAATAAATCAACTATGGATTGAAAGACATTCGATGAAAAAAGAAAATATCTATGGCTAGGAAAGAATTATGAAAGTAAGGGCAACTGCTTCAAAGATAAATAAAAAAAAGTTGTTAAAAGGGGATCTAATTTCGATCCTACATTTTGGACTGTGCGCGCTAAACGTTATTGGAGAAATTATTTCTCTAAATTATGTAGGCGACAATTGAGAAGCGTTTGAAAGATGTACAGAAGGACGTTGTCGAGAAAGATCTTTTAAGGATTTGCATATGCACGCACGTGTTCCAGTGGGATGTAGGATAAAGTGGCTTTTTACTGTATGGCGAATGAAATTGAGGAATGTCTGAAGTAAAAGGCTTGGATATTACACTTTAAAGTTGTTCACGCCTCTCATCTAAATGGGAAAAATTAATTTTGTTTGATAAAAAGGTGCAGCATATGCACTCGTAAAAAGGATATAGTCTTAAACTTTTTATTGCTCCACGTTCAATTGAATTAATTGATTATTTTTATTTGCCTTGGCATTTATAAACCTGCCGTGTGTACTAAACTGTTTTTACACTTAATGAGAAACAAATAGTTATTATTATAAAAATAAACATTAGTGCGAGCAACGGTATTGCATCGCGAACTGACCTATTAAATAACTCACTCAGAAAAGTATCATTATAATCACGTATACTAAACTGCTTATTAAATCTAATCACTTCTCGCGATTATTAAATTTTATAATAGATTGTAATTAATAAATATTCTTTACATAAAGAACTTTTTTATAGTAAATTAATCTTTGATAACGATATACAACATTGAACTGTCATAATATTCAAGAGTGTGTAGATTTATGAAATTTGATTCATTTTATTGAAATATAAATTTGTCAGTATCATTAAAAAGGTCCCATACAGCATTAATCAATAATTATAAAAATGATGTATCAAATTTTTTCCCTTTCCAATGTAAATTAGTGGGTGCAGGTAGATTTAATAATTTTTTTTTTTATTTCTGGTATCCTCGCCTTCATTCATTAAACTTTTAAATGACACACATATCCAGTACTATATAAAGATTCGCTCAGAATCGCTAACAGCTTAAAAACGTTAATAGAATCCACCGCAACTGTACAACTGTCACCGCGGTTTTTCCTCTAAACACGAGCAGCCGCACAAAATCAGCGATTCGCGCTATTATCCCCATAAAATGTGACCACCTACGCGCCATATCTATTATGAAAACGATCCAGTGCAATATTGTAACTCGCACTTAAAACCCACAGCTATACAACTCACACAATAACATTCTCATAAAATTGTCATATCTCGTTGCCCCACATAACTATATATGTATCTATTCGCGCATCGATGAGCGAGTATAAGCCGCGACTGACCGCGAGACGACCGCACGCGACATACGTGTAAGAACCGAGTCGACGACCGATGATGAGTAAAAATCTTCAAGGCTCTTACACTCACACACGTCATCTGTATAACGCGTATAATAAGGGGCGATATTAATCTCTAGGACAGGTGTAAGGTCCACTGGATGGTCGAGCTGTAATGGCTGTCGAAGCTTTTTATATTATGCCGATCTGTCACACGATGTACGAACGCGCGACACCGACGATGCTTATCGCGACAATATATACGTCTATTTCGAGCTTTATACGCGGTTACGTTACACCTTTGTGAATTGTGCGGTTCTTATGTTATTACGGGGGTTTTTACGTTTGCGTGAAAATTAGTTGGAAAATACACGCGTGATTGTGCTCTTTACTCGGCTCGAGCACTTTTCGCAAGTTTCCAGCTGATGTGAATATCTCCGTTGAAATGATCTTGTTTTATTGTTGCTGTTTAAGGTAGAAGTATATAGTGCTGTAGGTGACCGCCGTTTACAAATTTGGCGAGGTGTCAATTTACTCTTTTTACCTGACACTAGTTTTTACCTCGCACGTGACGTTCTTCTCAACATCTATTAATTCTGGAGTTTATCGAAGAACGTACGTTCTTATTCTGTTTTTGTCACCTCAGATGTTTTATTCATCTATTTCATACTTTATTGCAACAAGTTATATCTTGAGTATTTGTTATTAGTGCTGTGTTGGATTTACAGTCATTTAATGACTACCATGTATAAACGTCGGAATAAAATTGCAGATTTATTTTAAATCGAACATCTGTACCCAGAAATACATTTCGAACTCCGTACAATACATGATTCTATATATTTCTGAGAAATGGATATTAGTATCATTTTGTCATAGGGATATTAGTTATTCACAGAACTGAAACATTAATTGTCAAATCAATGTGCTTTATAATCTAAAAGCGTACCTATTACAAAATTATTGTTACGAGCGTTATATAATATTAGTACAATTTATATACTTTGTTTGATGTCGTACGTATTGTATAATGTTTCATATAATATTTCAGTTCTGTGAATAATTAATATCCCTATGACAAAATGATACGATCATCCATTTCTCAGAAATATATAGAATCATGTATTGTACGGAGTTCGAAATGTATTTCTGGGTACAGATGTTTGATTTAAAATAAATCTGCAATTTTATTCCGAAAGAGTGAATCGGCATTAATTCAAGTCGATAATATACGAGAGCTTAAAAAAGAAAATTCTGTTT
>UELV01180559.1:0-13041 GCA_900490015.1 Megastigmus stigmatizans
CTCGTACACTGCTCATTCGAGAGCGTGTACAGAACGAGCCTCTATGATACATGGGTTATGTACGCGAGCAGAAGGTCGATTTTTAAATGTCTTTATGGGACGTTTTTAAACGGATTAATTAACCCCAAATGGACATAATATAGCTTTAAATTATTATTTTTGTATTTTTCAATACAATATTTATTAATAAATATAGTAACCATTAATAAAATATATTTTTATATTATTTTAAAAATTAATTAGAATCCACCCATATTCTACTCTAAAACCGTCGTCAGATCACGGGGATTCTGTCCAGAAATACAGCCAGATCGTAAGCATATCATGCAAATCTAGCTTCAATCTGGCTGTAATATCGTTAAATTTTCTTGCAGGGTATATACGTACCTTACTTAATTGGCGATTTTTCAATATAATGATATGTTTTTAAAACCATTTATGTTGTTACCTGAAAATGAATAATATATGTAAATGATAACAGATAATGTTTAACATGAAAAAAAGTATTAATTGTAATTATGCGCTATATATATATAAGATCTTAGATTAATAAGATTTTAGAAGATCTTAGATTAACGTTAATTGTTTTAGACGACAATTAACGTTTAATAATATTTATGCAAATCTGCGCGTAAAGTTCGTGCGTATAGTAACTATTTTTGAATAAAAAACAATTTTTTCTTTATTAAAATAAATTCATTCAAAGCTGAAAGTGGCAATTGTAGTTGTAGTTTAAGATGATCTTCGTGTTTAGATAGGGCTTCAAATTTTATACTGTTCTCCTTATAATTGCAAGAAGTAAAGGAAAAATAAGAACAATTTAAAGTGTTATACAATTCAATTATGTACATTGATTAAAATTTGTATATTTATATAAATTTGAGAAATATATAATATATGTACAATGATCAATAAATAGCTACTATTATTTAATTACATGTGGTCAAAATAGTGCATTTTTCATGCAAATATGGACGGAAAATCAATTCTTTCTGTATCTACGTTGTTAAATATATAATATCTGTAACATATGTTATACATGTCAAAGTTTCCTTAATCTATTTGTATATAATTGCAGTTAGTCTATATAGTGTACGATAAAAAATTTTTGTATGATAAATGTTATGAATATGATAAATATTAAATAGCATACTAAAATTTTGTTGTTTTATGTAACGCAGTTCCTATTTTATTTCTAACCGATAAAATATTTTTCATACAGCTTCTATATTATGTGCAAGAGTAAAAAAAATAGTTAGGCACTAATAAATAGTTGGTTATCATTCTGGAATGTCTTCGACGCGAATCCTGACTTCTTCCCCTTGATGCAACTGAATAATGTGCTGCTGTACATTAGCCTTGTATTTGCTGCGATGGGAGCAGTAAGAACAGCAATAACGCGCTGGTTTTCGGCACTCATACTTCATGTGACGTCTCAGAGTGAAATCGTGTACATAAGAATTTCCACATTGCACGCACCTATAATTGCGTACTCTATTGGGCATCGGTAGCCACTGGACAGAACCTGCAACTAGAAAAAAACAATCAGTCAGTAATAAATATCAAAATATTAATTAATAAGCTTTAAATGGGTATAATGATAAAGGGGAAAACTCATAAAGGACTGAATGCCATTTTAATATTTTAATACGCAAAGTAACGAAAACTTTATTAAATAGTTATTTTACATCAATATTTCGGCTCAATTATCTATATCTCTATATATATAAATTAATAAATATTTTAATTAAAATATATTGGTTCTTCACGGAACAATATTATAACGACAAACATTCATAACGCGTGTAAGATATCCATGCAGTATTGTTTACTTTTTTTATTATTTGATTTTTAAACAACTTTGGTTTCCAGAAGATTTTATATTAAAATGATCGATGTGGTTAGAAAAGAATTGAATAGAATATATTAAATTCTTTTTAATTTCTTTATGGATCCAAATAATGTCTCTCAAACGAATTTTCAATTACAATGTATCTTTCTATACATTTTGCTTCGTTTCTTCAGCATTGTATACTTCTTTTATAAAACGCTCGTATCTTTCACGCTTATGTTAAGGAGATTCTTTTAAATAAATTTTGATATCTGCTTTTCCCGTTTACAGTCCCGTCCAGGTCAGATAGTCGAGCGTATCATTGCATAAACCAGTGCTTTAGTGCATTAGGAGTCGGGATCGATACGATACTGTATCTTTCTATTTTTGTGTCGTTGCGTTATGTGCTTCTGCATGTTGGCCTTCTGCTTGCATCTGTAGGGGCAATAGTTGCAGCAGAATCGGGGCAATCTGCCGCACTCGTAGCGTTTGTGACGGCCGAGGTTGCTCGAGTATTCATACGCTTTTCCGCACCTGTCGCACACGTAGCCGCGAAAAGGGTCATAATTTGTGTAGCTTCTGCCCATCTCCGTGGACGTTGCCGGCGTGTACCCCGACGTTGGTATGAACAGAGGATCTGAAAATCGAAGCAAATAATGAAGAAGACAATATTTAAAGATCCATATTAATGATTTACTGTTATCAGAAGGAACAATAATTCATTAATCACTTAATTAAGTATAACATAGTAAAATGGTAATTATTTTATTTTAATTTTTAGTTACATTTGATTTTTTTCGCGATTTTAGTTAATGGTGTAGAGTAATAGCCCAGTTGTTGAACGCTTACCATTTAATGACCGAAGTACGAGAAAATAGCAATTAATTGTTCTAAAAATTATTAAACTTTGTTTAACAATATTCATCAGTATTTTTTATACTTAAACGATGCAAACAAAATTGAATTATAAACGTGTAATAGCTTATAAGCGCGCGATAACCCTGCGGTCATTAATTGATTAAACCATTTAAAAAATGTTATAAGTTCTTCAATACGAAGAGCTGAAAGGAAATAAAGGATAAATAATGTTACGAACCTAATAATTTGCATTCTTATATTCTTTAATAATAATATATTTATTAAACCTTTTTTCAGAATTTTTAATAAATATTCATTCAAGTCTTCAAAAATATTGGACAATAATGTTCTTGAACACATTATATGAAAATAGTTGTACAATATTCACTAACAAATAATCAGTATCAAGTTTTTTTTATAAAATTCTTATTTTTAATATAAAAAATTATTTAATAAGATTATTTTTATATCTCCAAATCTTTGGTGGACAGTCTTCATAATTATCAAGAGACAAAAATTTTAATTTGACGAAATCAAAGTTTTGGAAGATATAGGTATATTGTATGGGTCATGTACTTAAAAACAACATTGTGCTAAATTATAAGAAGTTTTTATATAGAAAAAATCAATCTAAAATCCATTATAATGAAAATGAAGATTTATTAATAAGTAAAACAACATTCTTTTTTTGGATATATATTCTCATGAACATCTTTGGTCACAGCTTGGGAACAATAGGACCAAATAAAACTATAAACATCAATTATAATAAAATTATGGTTTATTTTCAACCATCAAGGTCAATAAGTTTTTTTAACATAATACAATATTTCTTTATATTATATATCTAGATGAAAGAAATTATTTACATGTAAGATAAAATATAACCTGTAATATGAATTAGTTAACAAAAAAAAATTAATATTCTTTTAAGGGGATGTGATATGGTCGGAAAGATTCCTATTTTACCGGTTCTTGCATTTAACCATATATATAAATGTATAGATTAATTTTTAGAAAAAAATCTCTGTCACCACCTCGGTAATAAAATAATTATTCGTGGTTCAAGTATCATGAAATTCCATCCACAATGTGCAGAGATTTTGTTGTCGAAAATATCGTTGGTAATTCACAGTGATTTTTATCTCCGTAATTTTTGAGGACAAAAATCTTTGCAAATTGTGGATGAAATTTCATGAAACTTGAACCACGTAATGTTTATTACCGAGATGGTGACTGGGAGTTTTTTACAAAAATTAATCTCTACCTACATATAATTCGTTAAATGTAAAAACCGGTAAGGTATAGGAATCTTTCTGGCTATAGCACATCCTCTTAATAGTGCAAGCTTATTATTCATCAGTATCTAAATAGAATTTAAACAAATTACTATACACACGCATCAGTGAACTCAGGGTAAAGCCAGCAAGATTTTATGCAATATACCGGACAGTGCAGTTATATTCACCATAAAAAACGACTAATATCATCTGTGATCATTCGCACATGTATTAAAGTAAGTGACCTAGTAGTTAAACACATGTTAGTGATTGAATGGTCCTAATATTTGGATATCCGACAATTATCATGAAAAGTATTCAGATACAGGGGTGTCCAATCTCTACATTTTTTAAAAATTAGGAGGTAACGTTCGTGGATGAAAGTTTATGCAGGAAAGGTGACGATCCTTACGAACCAATAAATTTACTTTTATTTAAAATATTTAAAAAAAGAAAAGTTATCGAACGTTAATAAATTTAATAAAGCTTCCAAAACGTCGGTCTTTTAAATAAAAGTGAATTTATTGGTTAGTATATATAAACTCTTCATTTTATGCCTTACCACTATTTTCGAGATACGATTGAAAACTTATATAAATGTACTAGGTCATATACAGAAAAGTGCTCTATGACAAAGTATGTGGACATTAGAAGCTATTCATATTGAAAAATGTAAATGATTATCTTATTCGGTATTTTTAATACAATGATTTATGACTATGATCCACTAAACTACACTGATTATAGACCAATCTAAAAATACCCTGAAGAAAATGTTTAAAACGAATTTTGTAGTTTTTTTAAATACATTTTATAATCTTACAGATTTAAAGTCTTAGCGAAAAGAATGTCTTCTCTGCATCTGAAATTATTCATTAAGATGAAGGTTTCATACTTTTCTGCTCGCGTACTGAATGAAATGTTCTGAAATTTGGTAGAAACCTCGAAAATTCACTATAGAAATGGGCTCAACAGAGAAAATTGTGAAAAGCCGGGAAAGGTATAAAAGATGCTTATTGCATCATGCGACTATTCACCTCGGCATATAAATTAGTGCGGCCATCAGTCTTAGGAGTTGCACATGCATTTATATAAAAAATATTAGGCTATGTACACAGAATGACTCTGTTGAGCCCAATTCTTACAACTGAAAAGAATAATTAAAATTTAATTTGACCATCGAACCGTCAGTCTATTTTACAAAAAGTATGAAACCGATTTCGATGCAGACGCTTCAAATTTTGATGCCATCTTGCCACTGACAGTTTAGTAGTTCACTTCGAAAACAAGTGGCGCCGAGATGAATAGTCTCTGACGCCGACAATAAGTAACTTTTTTAACTTTTTGAACAGTTGAGCCCAATTCAGTAGTGTGAGACCGTCAAGCGTTAGAGAAATACTTAGATTGAAAATCTGTTTGTCGTATTAATTAATAGAAAATGACGTAAGAAAATGTTTATTTATTTAGTCTAGTATTTCCCTTCAGATAAAGCCGAATTCGAACTTTGCAGAGAAAATATTATTTAAAGATTTTCATTTTCATTATTTTCATTATTTTCTACTAAAATAAAGCAGCAAAAGCATGATTCTATACTAGATACAATGAGGTCTAATTCAGAAAAATGTCACATATAAATTCCATTCCTGATATCATTGTAAATATTTAAGAAAATAGATTCACAATGATCCTATATTAGGGCATTTGAGTCTACTTAAGGACGTTCACCACATACATCGATTTCTTAGAAAATCTTTGAAAATTGGTATATATGTTTAATAAGGTATTCTTTATATGTGGTTAAAGGCTGGGACCCTCAAGCGGCCTTAAATTTGGATATATTGAGCCTCGAAATTACATGTTTTAGCATTGAAAGTCTATACTGAGAACCCATGGCCAGAGACATTTCGTTCAATGGTAAACAAAGTTTTTTTAAGAAATTTAAAAAACTAAGCATATAATGTAAAATAACAATACGAATCGTGAGGAAAAAATTCATATTAGATAACGCTGTGTATTATCTTAGAAAACAAGTTTTCTAATTTAATGCCGAGTCGAGCACCACGGCAGGCAGTGAACGCCCTTAAAACGAAAAAAGTAGATACCATCAGTTCGAAACTTCTAGCTTTAAGATCGTTCCAAGACTCAAGACTCCGCTGTCAAGAGTCACTCTTTTAAAAAGAGGAACTCACGCAACGCGTATCATTAGACACCAGATTTTCTCGTAAGTCAAGGTGTGACATAAGCTGTCCCATCGTTGATTTTCCGCTTGTTACGGCAGGTGGCCGTGTGAATTTTTAAGGTGTCCCTGCGTTTGCAGCGATACGAGCAGTAGGCGCAACAGAAACGCGCGGGTTTCCCACACTCGTAATCCAGATGGCGCTGCAGTGTGCTGGGACGTTTGTAAGATTTGCCGCATTGTTGGCAGACGTTTTTGTCTTTGGACACGTAGAGATCACCGTAGCCAGACGAGTAAGTCTCCAGTTGAGCGTAGTATTGACCTGAAAGAGGGAAGACGTTTTGCGTTAGTTGGATGCAAGCTGGTGTCTTACGGATAAATCTTTATGATTATGACTGTAGCAATGATATTCGGTGCGATAAAAGTGTGGGGTCTAATGGTAGACTGTTTGCAGTGGTATTTTAGCAGGTAGAGTGATTATTGGAGAAAAAGAAACGAAGTAAACGTAATTAAAATCAGCGGAAATAGTTTTGTTTCTCTCTAAATTTGGAAATATTAAAATATTGGTTCCAGTTAAATTTGTTTACTCGTGCGCACCACTCGATCTGCTAAAATGTCGGCAAATGTTTGATATTCATAGAGGCAGTAAGTGAAATAAAAATTTAGAAAAACCACAATTTTATTTTTCTTTCTTGGTATCTACAATCGTAAATGTATATTACATTGCATTAACACATTATAAGAGTAAAATTTGTACAATTTCAACTTTGGCGCTTACACTAATATTATAAATAAATATAAGTAACAGATCATCTTATACGTGAAATATTAATAATATTAATAATATTTTTATACAGCTTGCAGTAACGCCGATTAATCAATCTAAGACACTTGTCCATGTGAAGGAATATGAGAATTTTTTTTTTAATTTATTTATAAACAATATAACAATTAATCACGCAGATACAAAATACATTTTCTTCATAGCTCGGTCGAAAGTGCGTATTTTCCGCATCCATTTCACAGCAGAAAACAACATTTTGCTGCACTGTTAGGAAGTCACGCGCGCCTCTTGGTGGCGGAACTGAGAACATAGACTGCAGTGCAGAAAATGTATAAAACAAAAACATATTGATTTTGTTTGCACTGGCATATTGAGTCTACTAACCTGCTTCTTAGGATTCTTACATCTTACTCAAATAAAATGACATCAGAACTAAATTTATCTGATGATGAGTGTATTACCGACGAGTAAGAAGGCATTAGAGATTTTGAGGCAGAAGCCAAGTTAATAATCGATAACAAATAAATAGATTTGTATCTCTCTTTTTTTTTATAAATTCAAAATGTTTTTTTATCTGAAAAATATGAAAATATGCTTGTGCATGTTTTGTCGACAGCCGCCTCCGACCACACGAGCACTCGCTCCGCTCGTGCATGTCAATGTCGGCGGCTGTCAAACTATCATCTACGCGCCCGCGCCCTGAAGTTAGGTACGGTCGTTGTTTTCTGTGCTGCGCTGCTCGGCTGGGGAAGCTGACCAGAGATGGCCGTTCGCAGTGCAGATTAAGATTGAAGATTTTTATTGATTCCAGGCATTTTACATATTTCGGCTACGCGCTTTCGACAGGGATAAAGAAAAAAAGTATACGTGACACGAGTAGAAAATACAAGTCGCTGCACTGCATGCTCGGCTGCGCCTCGGACTCATATACACGCAGTGCATAAAACTGTTATTTTCTGCCTTTGTCGCTAAATGTACTATTTATATTGACGATTTATTCTATTTTTGTATTCCTTAAATTATCACTCTTTCTAAAACACATCTTTTTGACCATTAATTTTTTCGTTGTTTAAAATATACTTTCTCAACAAAATCAAACAATTGCTATTATTATGAAGTACTCTTAAAGAGCCTATAGCATATCTGTAATGATCAGATAAGTTTTTCATTATAAATTAAATAATTTATTAAAATAAAATTTTTATTTACAAAACTAATTTTCAGGAAGCAAAATGAGTGTAGAGGGGAACTAAGATTCTTTATTTAATTTCTAAATAAGTTTCACAAAGCTTTAAATATTTTAAAATAATATTTCGAAATCAATTCTTGTCTTGCAGTTGGTCACGTTCCGTGACACTATTTACTAAATCATAGCAGGGTAAATGTTCCAGTTACTGTGTATAGTTTTCATTTTGCTTATCTTTATTAATAAAAAATTGATTTTTATTTTTCAACCCTTTCTTAAAAGTGCATGATTCTTTTGATTTACTAAAATAAGCTTTTTAACTAAAATTTTAACTAAAATAAATTTCTCTTTAAAATAAAATGAAAATTATTTAGTCCGTATGTAAACATTTACCCTAATTAGATTATGATTTAAGGAGACTTCGGATAGCGACAGGTGCATTCCTACGTAACACCTTCACGCGATCACTGTTTTGTCCTAAGCAAATCGACCGATTTACCAGAAACTCTGGGAAATGATAAAAAAATCATAACTACATTGGGGATAACGCAGAAAATTCCGGGAAACTAAGTAAATCTAATATTATAATGGGAAATGTTAGATTAAGCTGTCAGAAATCGCTCCACCTTCTGAATAAAACACTAATTAATAGAAAGCCAAATACTTTACACTGCAAGATTAAATTTATACTTAGTTCTCCGGATTTTTCTGCGGAATTTTCCTGTTGGTATCCGATATTCCCTTAGAGAAAAATCTATTTACTCTCCCTGATTATAGTACATAGAAACTGATATTTTGGCCCTTGTGGCAGCGCAAAATGTGACTCTTGATGTCGTTTTTATGCTTACAACGTTGAGGACAGTACGAACAGCAGAATCGAGGTGGCTTGTTACACTCGTACTGAAGGTGGCGCTTGAGCGTAGTTGCATGAGCGTAAAATTTACCACACTGGTTACACTGATTGCTGGCGGACTGTTTATAACGTTGTCTCGAGTAATTAATGTTATCGGGTCGCGGTAGCAGCAGTGGTTTGAAGTTCTGCACGAGTGGGTCTAGAAAACCTAAAAATTGATTTCAGTGTTAGCACAGGATGGTTCTTCAAACAAGCATTAAAATTAATTATTAAATGTTAGTACATAATCAACAAGAAAACAAATAAGTAGAACTTGTTCCGATAATCTTTTATATTTAAGGCGATCGTGTTTTTTGAATCAATAAAATAAAGAAAAAATTTATTACAAAGTCGTAAGAGAGATATCTTTTTATTGATTTTTGCGTTTTACAATTACTTTGGTGCCAAAAAAACGGCGTACAATTAGCTCGTAGAATTTAGTGTAAATATATCTATAATATATGTGCATATATATTATATGTGTTTATGATTGAGTGACTCTGCAGAGCACGTACCCACATGTTCGAGAATGTAGAAATAAATATGTAGACTATACGCATTAACCCTTAGAGTACCGGTATTTCAAAAATTTTTATTATTTTTTATTAAAGCTTATTATTTACAACGAAATAAGTTCTCTGAGGTTCCCTACGTAGGACCGAACCATGATCTTTACAGGTGTTATTCCGGTTCGTATACGGTATGATACAATACTAATATTACCAAAATTATCAAAAAATTATTTTTACAGATATTATCATTATTTGGTAGCATTTCTTGAGCGTTAAAAAATAAAAACAGTAGTTTTCCTTTAATAGTAGGAAAACTGCTGTGGGAAAAGAATTATGAAAAACATTGGTTAACTCCATCGGTATCTTCGCCGAAGGGCTATAAAAAAGTTTTCACCTTTAGAAGTCATAACCTACGAACACTGTACATTACGATTATGACTTCTAAAGCCGCTAGTCGGTACTCTAAGGTTTAATAAATTATTACTTCTAATACATTATTATTATATATTGCCAAAAAGGTACTTAGAACGAAGTATAAAATCACATGGATTGCTTATAACTAATATGTTATTGTATTTATTGCACTATTATAAATTTATAAGGAAGACAAAACAGTGCAGTCTTAAAATATTGCACATTAATCTACTCTAGGGTAGTAAGATAAATAATGGCGCCAGGTACTTATGATTAATTTACTCCTAATAGAATACTTAATATTAGTTCAATCACTCATATAAAATCCATTTATTATCGAGTTATAATAAACAAAAGATATATGTTTCTTGTACACTTCAATGATATGGTAAACATCGATAGTATCGTAGATATGTGTGTATATAAAATAAAAAGTACAAATTAATAAAAAATATTCTATCAACATATTTGAAAACATTCTTTGTCTCTAATCAAATCTTCAAATTTATATAAATAAAAAAAGTGTATAAAATCTAACATGAATAAAAGAAATTTCTAATAATATTAACGATACATAGTTATTATTACATAAGATTAAGATAAAAAATCATGGCTAATATTGCAAAAGTGTTAAAAGTACTTTTTTAAATTAACATTTCGTGTAATCAATGTAATAAAAATATTATGTTAGTGTCGATCAAACTTTGTTTGACAAGCTTCTATTATTTACAAGTTAATCTGCATATTCTTAAAGTTTTCTAGCAATGTTCATAAGTAAAAGAAAAAAAAAGTTCTACAGTACCTCCCTAAAAATAGGGTGGGAAGGGGTGGTTTTTTCGAAATTCTCAGGCCAGATTCTGAAAGAGCATACTTGAAAATACCCGCCTATAAATTTGCAGATCTTTTCAAGCATAAATTACAAAGTTGTTCGTGCTTAAAGATGACGGACAAAAACGGACAAATTGTTTTTAAAGGTTTATTATCTTTTAATAGATAAAAACCTTTAAATAAAAATCCTATTTGAGCCCCACTTTTGTTGGTATATTTGAGTCTATCATTCTAATGTAATGTATTAGTTAAAATTTTACATCTTTTTATTCAAATCAATTGCGGCATTTTAGAGGCTTTCAAAACATGTTGACGATACTCTTAAGACACATTTTTGTTGACAATGCACTGATCAAAATAATTTCATCTCTCACTGTTTTCTTGAATTTCGCGATCAGTATAATATTTTATAACTATTATATATATACTACGTTAGATGTAGTTCCTGCACCTATTATAATTAATTAAGGAGGTAAATGTAAAGAAAGCCTCGGAAGCACTGCAAATGATTAGAAAAAAGAAAAGCAATATTTAATTGATGGGTTCTTTGGTGATAGATCTAGCCACTTTAGTTCTATATTATTTTCTAATTAATGTTTTTGAAATTTCAAACCGATTAACTTAAATTTCAAAGCTGGGCAGGTTCTAATTCATTTTTCTAAATAAACAGGTTCTTTGAAATTTACACCTCTTTCAAAAAGCTTACATAGAGCTTAGTCTTAATATGACTGCGGTTCAATAATATTCTTTGGATCATCTACATCCACATAGCCAACTTTTGCGTTTGGATGTTTACTTCGCACGTGACCATAAACGCTAAAAGTACGTTTGGTCACGTATTTGCAGTATGGACAAGCGAATCGCGGCTTCTGATTGCACACGTACTTCAAGTGTTGAGTGAGGTTGTCGTAGCGATTGTAGACACTTTTGCAATTTGGGCAGGGAAATTTTTCGGCATTTAAAGTTTTCGACGTGTTCGATTGTTGTATATCTGTGAGAGCGGTGTGACTTTTGCGCTTCTTCTGATTAGGAGGATTGACTTCTACAAAAGAAAATGGTGCCCAGTCTAGAACAGAAAGTATATGCGGTGTTACTTTTGTACAATTCACATCAATCATTATACGAAATATAAGTGTGGTTGAAAATGTTTTGTCTTGCGGTATTTGTGGAGCATATAATTCTTGATGAACAATTAAGCACTCACTAAGTATGATACAGTGTAATAATGATAAATGTAGACATGTAAATAGTGAAATATTTGAAAAAAGTTTTTTAAATATAATAAAACTTCTTTCTTACCTTTGCTATTTTCGCGAGTGTTTAGGGGATCGTTAGTCGGAGAGTGCTGGTTTGATTCAACGCTCAACTCCGCTTTCGAGTCCAATTGGTTTACATCAGCAAATTGTACGCCATTCCAGTCTGGAAGAAAGTAATGTAAAGTCTTTAATTGTGACGTATCCGAGGAAAGAATTGTTTCTGACAACGTCATGCAAGGTTAATATATCAAATTAAGCATCATTCTGTGCTTGAATTGTTGTTTGTGTAAGATGTCGGATGTATACTTTGTGAAGACTTTTCTGGCAAGCAAAACTTTAAATTATTCCACAATTTTATTAGTCGACAAAAAATAATATAATTTACAGAAAATAATATTTACATTTTACACATTCTATTATCTATTTGAATAATTACATAATTGAAATCAGTCTAAATATTAATCGATAATCGTAGAACATATTCTTCGCAATAGTTCCATACATGGTATTACAAATTTATAACATCGAATGAGGGCTGTCGTTCAGCGGCCTTTGGTGGCAGTAGTGCACGGAAAAGAGACTGGGGAAACCGCCGCGCCAAGAGCGGTGTAGCAGCACCACTAGCAGTAGTGTTTAGCGGCTACTCTGTTTCTGCAGGGGTACTGGTTATCCCACTCACTACAGAGAGTTGAGATAATTTCTTTTCTATTAATTATCTCGAAACTTTACACTCATCGAAATCGAATAAAAAATCATTTCCAATATAAAATTTTACGCTCTTTCAATTGGTGTAAACCATTTTGTTCTAGCCTAAGCCGTTCTCGAGATATAAGCAAATAAAACTTTGAAACTCTGTTTTCGCATGGAACCTCTGGACATAGGAACCAGCAAATATGAAAATCGGTTTTTTCGACACCGATTTACCTAATAACCATAATTCAGTCGTTTCTATTTCATTTGTGTTTTGTATCTTGTTACTGTACTATATGTATCTTGTTTATTATACTATAGCATGGGCGAATGG
>UELV01180565.1:6314-17690 GCA_900490015.1 Megastigmus stigmatizans
GGGGGGGGGGGGGGGGGGGGGGGGGAGGGAACGGTTGTATGTAGCGGCCTGGCAGAGCAACAAGAAATGCGCTTTATAGCACGCTTCGACGAGCTGTGCTCGCGCGCGCGCACAACACAGAGAGAGAGAGAGAGAGAGAGAGTTTCATCGTGCAGCGCCGTTTCTTTCTCTCTCTCGCCTGGCTCTTTTTTTTCAACTCGTATTCTTGTGTGGCGATAGTTCGCGTTATTGTTCCTCGAAAGGTAGAGAGAGAGAGAGAGAGAGAAGGAGGAAGAAGAAACGACATACAGAGGCTCGCAGCATTTTCTAACGTTCACGTGTGTGTGTGTGTGTGTAGTCTGGAAGCAATCCGCGACCGGAAATTTAAAAAGTTGCGCTAATGCTCGCGGGGGATGCGAGTCCTCGCGTTCTCTCTCTCTCTCTCTCTCTCTCTCTCTCTCTCTCTCTCTCTCTCTCTCTCTTTCGGTCCCTCGTTTTCTTTCATTCTGTCATGGCTGTACCTACATTTTTATGCCCTTTTTTTCTTTTTTTCTACTCATTACACAGCTGTAACTTTCGCTTACCCTCTCTCTCTCTCTCTCGCTCTCTCTCACTCTGTCTTCGTGCCTGTACAAAATGTGTATAGGATCGCCGCTGTAGGTATTGAACTAGCATGCGAAACATCAAGCCACTTGTATAAGTAATAAATTAAATCATTTTTGTAGCTCTTAGTGAGTTTTTGAAAGTAAATCTTAACTCTGAAGCCCTTTTTAATGCATTTGTTCAGAATTGATGAAATTAAACACATTATTTCAACTTAAAGATGCCTCCACCTATCACATGTAATCAAAAGTTTTACTGGAACGCGAAACATTTTTCGATCCCGCAATTTTTTCCCTGCTTCCTCATACGCATCCCATACCTATTTATTCCCATGCGCCTGTTTGTAAGAGAGTGTTCTTTTGTCATCTTCCTCTTCCTCCTGGTATACCA
Source organism: Megastigmus stigmatizans (assembly GCA_900490015.1). Classification (NCBI taxonomy): domain Eukaryota; kingdom Metazoa; phylum Arthropoda; class Insecta; order Hymenoptera; family Megastigmidae; genus Megastigmus; species Megastigmus stigmatizans. The sequence goes on from UELV01180565.1 coordinate 7,287, forward strand.
GCACTTATTCTTTTGTGTGTACCATAGGTATCTCGGAACCGCTCTCTCTCTCTCTCGTACACACACTCTCTCTCTTGGCGTCGACGTCGCGTACGCTCCGAGCGATTCACATTATTACGATTGGATAACTCGCGAAAAGATATATATATATAGAGGCGGCCAATGGGAAGCCACCTTTATTTTGCTCTGCCAAAGGCTCGTCCTTTTCGCGAATCTGAAATTTCGATCACGATTATACGAAAGAAAAATAGCGTGAAATAACTTTTCTCTCTTTCGCCACAAATGAAAATAACATCGGGGGCGCGCGCGCGGAGAGGCCAAGCGAGCGAAAGCCCTGGGCTTGTTTACTCGGAGGCACAATTTATTCTTCTTCCTTGTGCCTTTCTTTGTACACGAGGTATTTGAAAAAATAGAGAGAGAGAGAGAGAGAGAGAGAGAGAGAGAGAGAGAGAGAGAGAGACTGGCAGCGAAAGACAGGATTTGAATTATATTCAATCTCTGCCGCGGATGCGGGACAAAGAGCTTAGCTAGTGCCTTGCGCGTTATAGATATTTATAATTCGCGAAATGATACAATAATATTTGTGCCAGAACATCGTGGACACCGTGTATTTATGAACTCTTAATCTATTTATGTATCCCAGAAAGTAGTATTCTGATTACACTCGGTACTTCATTATAACTGTAAATAATAATATTTTATCGCTTTTTTGCTACCTTAATTTCGTTAAATGAATAAATTGTTTAATTTTAGAATAATACATTACTTTGTTATTCTTTCATCTTCTTGTATTATGTATAATTGAATATCGTATTTTGATACTTGCTTAAAATAATTAATACAATTATTAAAAATATACCTACAGGACGAGAAACGTATACAGGTTATAAAGACTATTACGATCGTTTTTATTCTGAGATTCATAATACCGGTCAATGAAATTTTGCTGAAATAAAAGGCAGCTGTTCATCCAGAGTCCACCATAAAAAATTGGAAAGTTTTAAATATTCAAGCAGCCATTCACCCATATTCAAGTCTGAACACGTAACGTGTCTATAGCATAGCAAAGCGACCCTCAAAAAATAAGTTGTCGGAATCGCTTAAAAAGTGGAAAAATGGAGAAAACAAAATTATTGTCCGCACACTCGTAACTCCTAAATCTTGCAAAATGCAAACGAGCGAATATGAGGTGCAGCTGCCGCGCGCGACGTACCGCACTATATTCTACGCTGCTGGGTCATCTCGTGAATGACAGGCCTCGAGCCGAAGCTTAAAGCGTGCGTTGTAGGGGCGCGAAATTGATGCGATATCTGGCCGGCGTCATTATATCTCGTTTTGCTGCCATAATAATTTTTGATCACGTCACTGTGGGGAATCGCATGTATCTTCGTTGGCGCGTAAATCTCCGGGACTTCGATAATGAAGCGCTCTCGAAAGGGATTTCAAAATGTCCGATACGTTTTTTCATGAATATTTTCGGTGGCTCTGACGATCGATGCGAAAAATTATCTGCCTAAATTATGCCACGATATTCGCGTGCAAAATAAATTTTGGAATTAACGCACTTTTTGGAAGTACGAATTTAAAAATTTACCGTAAATCACCTTGATCGATGAATGACGTGGAAATTATAGCCGATCGCGACAGTAAAAGCGGTGAAAAATGTTTGTGCATGTAGTGGGAAAATTATTAAATGAGGTAAAAATAATGTTTATAAGTAGTTGGCAATTGCAGTGGATTATTTTACGGCAATTGCCTATAAATAATAATGCACGGAGCCAAAGTGCGACTTGCGCATTGTTTCAGCGTCGCGCAGCAGAGTTTCAAAGTACCTTAAAGTAGACTTAACTGAAATGCTGTTAGGAAAATAGCCATCATGACACTGCACTTGCTTCGTCTCGTTAAACTCGTTAAACTTATTGAGTTCCATTCTCCTAAGAGGATATAATTATATATAATATTTTTATTCCTCGCACTTAAAATTTCTTCTTATAATAAAAATAGCTGTAATCTTCTCCAATTTCATACTATGTTATTGCAAGAACTCTACATCATAACTTTTGCGTTAATATAGATTATCTAAGCGCTTTTATTAATTATAGGGTATAAGTTAATACTAAAACTCAATGATTATATGTATAAATAAGAATGTAATAGTAAGTGAAAAAGATTTAGGTGAAACATTTAGAATTCGCAGGGATCGCACGAAATCGTGTTAGGATAAACTTCGATTTTTGGTCAACGTGACAGAGGAAACTTAATGTGCCTCGAAGGAAAGCTTACGGTGTCGCCACGATAGAAGACTTACAGCCAATTTGGAAATCGTCGACGTAATTAGAGAAAAGAGGGAGAGAAGGAGGGCGAGCGATTCAATGGAATGGAAGCTAAAGGGATTAGGCGAGAAAATTAGTAGAATCGTATTGTCGAATGATGAGTATTGAATAAAAGAGATCAACTTTGCCGCAATGAATCAAGTCGCCTGAACACTAATCACTTAATCATTATTGCACTAATCTCTATGTCTGTTCTTATTAAATTAGTAGATATTGAATTTTTAATGTTTTACTTGGAAGTAGATGCAGGCAAGTCAAACGCAGATTTTTTAATCCAATTTTTTAGCTCCCCGCCCCAACTCCACCCGCACTGAATTTATCAAGTAAAGAATGTGTGGAATTCGCTTACACAATTGAAACACTCTTTGTCTCAATTGTCTGTTACGATTCGATTTATCATTAACAATAAATTAATTCTGGTCGATGAACCTAAGATCATTGCCCTTGAACTCATCGATCATACGAGTGCGGGTATATACTGTATATGTTGATAGGATATTGTGAACGAAATCGTCACATTATAAAATCTTAGCGACTGACTAATCCAAAACGAAACACTTGTTCAAATGTAAGACGCGCGTGTTTTTATTATATGAGAATTAAAATTTCAAGGTTTCGTCTACGCGCATCAGTGAAAATCTGTAGTAAAACACCATTATCAGAATAATACAAGAAGCAATAGCCTAGAAAATCTTTAGCTAGAAATAGCAACGTCAGTTTGTTCTAATTTATAAGCAGTATACAATTTAAATTACTAGCGAAGAAAATAGCGCATGGAGTCAAAATTTTGTGTATATTACCGAAAATTGAATTAAATATCTGATAAATATAATAATAAATAAAATTATTATTTCAATTTATTAAACGTATTTATTCAACAAAACAAAAACGATTTTAAAGTGTTTATTCTAAAAACTATTTTCAGATGAAATTCTAAATATGAACAGATACTAGATCAGGTCTGTACAATGGTGTAAAAAGAAAAAGGAAACAGAGATAAAGTGCGATATAATTGATGGGTACAGTTGATTCTTATAATCATTTTTCCAATAATAAATGAGAATTTAGATTTAAAATAGTCTTGTTTCACATCATCATTCACGAATCATTTACGTGCAATTAATTTTGCATAGATTTGAATTTAATAATAATAAAAGAAAGGATTAAAGATAATACATTATGTAATTTCGGGCACGATAAGAAGAAAAACATTTGTCAATTTTATAAATAAATTCTGATTAAGATTGGATCAAGCCTTGCGTAAAAATTAAATTTTGTTATATATCGACCTATAAGCTCTGCAATTACATTATATAATCCACACTTTTTTTGCAATTAGTGATCAGAATTAATATTATTATAATGCACTTTAAACCTAATCATCAGACTTATTAAATTCAATTTCTTATTGCAATCAACGAAACGCACAATATCAAAATCAATCTTCATCAAATTCAGAATTAATTACCGCAATTTTCTCCACCAACACTAGCTAAAGCTAAAAATCATTTAATCCTTTATACGAACCCCGTCACGAAAAAGAAAACATGTATATATACGATCTTCGTAAACTTTGAAAATACAATTTGGCTCGATGTGCGCAGGTCTCTAAAAGCCTTACGTGCGCGTAATCCTTCATCGAGGAATTATCAGCGAGGTATAATTAGCCAACGCAACGTATATCCGCAGAGAGCCGCGATGACGGCGGCGGCGGCGGCGCTCGCTCGCTAATTCTCTTTTTCTACCCGGCTGTAGCGGTCGGTCGGGGGCCCCGTCTTATAAACCCCCGCCGTCCGCGAGTCCGGGATTCCGTCACGAGTTTTCGCGAAACGAGCGCCTCGCTGCTGCTACTCCCGCAAGCCCTTCTCCGCGCGGAGGGACTTTTTTTACATTTCCTCCTATATATATATATATACCTCCCGCGCCACGGCGGAGGTCTCATGAATATTTAGCGTCCGTTTCCTGCATCAAGTAACTGTCGCGCTCTTTGCGCCCGCTAACGTATTACTTCTTTTCGAGATATAGACTCTCTTGCGTGTGTGTGTATGCGAGCGGGTGGGTGAGTGCGTCGCGTCCGTCTGATATTTCTTTTTGCGCGCGAGGTACGGGATCGTTTTCAAGGATATTAAGCTCGTGTAAAATGTGTATAAGGGAGAGCTGGCGAGCGTTTTTCTTTCTTGCCGCCGCTGCTGCTGCGCATAGTCGCCTTTTCTCTCTCTCTCTCTCTTTCTCTTGCCGCTTTGAAATCTTTGCGATGCGTAATTAGAGCGCGCGGATTTCGTGTAACTGCAGTAAAGCGCGCACGCGGCCAAATTGTAAAGCGCATTACACAGAGAGCCCCGCCGCGTGCTTTTTCTGCCCTTTTACCACGAGGTATTGATTTTGCTTTGCGGCACTCGCTGTGTTACACGGGGGAGAGGTCGTTTAGCCTTTTTTTCCACCCCTCATTCAGAGTCTTTGAGTAATTAAGGATAAATTATGCTTTAGGCAAGATAAAGACTAAAATTGAAGTCGCTCTATTTCTCGTTGTAGAAGTTTAAATTCTTATGATATGTACATTGTTCCATATGACTTTTTCCTTAAAATATTACGTTTATTTTGATTTTTACGTAAACATTTTAGATCCGCATTCTGTGTGGTTTTGAATAACCAATTTGATATACATTAGGATAAAAAGTCTTTACCAACATCGTACGTTTTGCATTTTCATTTTCATAACCGGGAAAAATGCACCGTAGGGGAGCGAATTTTTCGAGGAAAGGAGATCTACTTATTCAGGAAAAGTTTCGAAATTACTTCCCTCGACATGATAACAAGACCGCGATTATACTTTATCGTCTTTCTAAGTAAAAAATTAGACTATTTATAAAAGCCATTATATAATAATGTACCATAATTACAATACTAATAAAATGTTATCGAAACCGTTATTTGAGAAAAATGTAGAAAACTATATTTGTACTTTATGTTTCTGTAAGGAAAAGGTAATAACTGAAAAAAACGTAATAAAGGTTAATCTCTGAAACATAATATTAGGAAGAATGAGGATATCTATTCTATCAAACATAGGTATGAGTGCAGCTATTGCTTTACATGCAGATAATTATATGCTCTCGTTCAAGTTGTTTAAAATCTATTGATGACAATGCTTAGACTCAGGAGTTTATATGCACATACTCTACTTTTATTTACACCAGTATCGACATATAGATATATTTTAGATATCGTATTTTTGTGATTACTGAATTGCTATTTATTGGTTTAGCGTTGTAATAAATTTTGGTCCGATAAGATCGGCAAACCGAGCCAACGAAACGTATAGCGACATTGAGCGAAAAAAGTTACGGTTTATTTATTTAAACTGAACATTCACCCTCGTCGGATCAAATAACATTTATTAAATAATGTATTTTTGTATTTTCAAATTTTAATTTGTTACTTTGCTTTTGGAAATACAAATTTAACTATTTACACACAGCACGCAATATTATAAATCACGTTTTCTACAAACTTCGTCTTCAAAACAGTTAAACTCTACAGAGAGTAAAATTCAGGGCTATTAGATACTACCGAGCTATGTTAAAACTCATTTATTATATCAATTTACGCGGTTAATATCAACACTAAATACCGCAAATTACACATCGATCTAAAAAGCGTACGCGTGATGATTTCCTACTCTCATGGGTTAAACCCAAAATGAAAAAAAAAAAAGCAACAGCAGCAGCAGTAGATACGTTATACCATTTATAAAGATTCCCAGTAAGGGATCATCAATCATCATAGTCCTCGGCGCAACATTTTCTCACGCGATACGCAAGCAAATAACAGCTGAGCGCACAGAGATAGCCTGATAACAATCGCATTAAGTACGCGAGAGAACTCCAAAATATCGTTCCCCGCGCTCGTGAAAAGAAAGCTGGCGTTTAAAATGACCGAAACTCCACTAAAAGACATCGGTATAACTTAATTACCGTCGGACGCGAACTCTCTGGACCCCGAGATAATAACAAAAGATTGTGCGATATTACACTGATTGTATTATTAATCAGCGATCGCTATGGCCCTGGCTTCTTCTCCAAAGTCGTAAATCATAGTTAATTCACGGCGACCTGTGTAGAGCCTTATAGTACTACTGCCTCCGAGAGGAATCCGGTGTACACGCGAGCGAGAGAGAGAGAGAGAGAGAGAGAGAGAGAGAGAGAGAGAGAGAGAGAGAGAATATATGCGCATATCCCGTGTGCGCGCAGCTCGTCCTTTAACAAGACGATATCAACGGAGTCGTGGAGGCGATTAAACATCCGGAGAGAGAGAGAGAGAGAGAGAGAGAGAGAGAGAGAGAGAGAGGCAAACATAGGCTAAGAGAGTTTTCGGGATGTTTCATTTTAATCTCAGTTTCTCGCGAAGTTGTTCTTCTTCGACTCTCTCTCTCTCTCTTTTCACCTTTAAGATTTTCCTTTCTCTCTCTCTCTCTCTTTACTCGTTAAGAAGCTACACGGATCTTGCAACAAGACTTTGTTGGGAAACTATACGCTATAGCATGTCCACGTGTTCTTTCAGCCTTGATTCTTGGCTTTATTTATCTAATATCTCTATCTCGCCGACTAGGATTGTTCGCGGACGAAAGCGAGGGCCGTGTTTGACGTGAGTCGGAACTTTTGGATGTGTGTATATAGCCGTCCTTATGGCATCGGCACAATTTATTACGGAAGTATAACAGCCTAAAGATGTACATATAAATGGTTTTATATAATAGTATGCAGCTCTTTTGGTTTTATTTTATAAATGGAAACGGAATCGTAAAATTTTACAATATCATCGATATCACGAAAGAGGTAAAAATTTACATCTTTTTCGGAAAAGCACTCGAAAACTACTATATATAAAACGCATTTGCGAAAATTCAATTCGCATATTAGGAAAGTTCCGATTTACCTTTACCGAACCAATTGCCCAATCGAAATGACCTTTCTTTCACTTTTTCGATTTCAGCGGAAAAACATTTTGCGCCATTTGGAAACGTTACAGAACCGAGACAAAAGAACGTGAAGTATCGACTTTTTGGCCAGTTACAAAACTGCCTCTGCTGTACCGTACCGTCTCACTCGCACACAGGCAGACACATGGAGGAGCTCGCACACGCAGCTAAGAGCTATTTCTCGAAAATTTACAGGAAAAGGAGAGAAGCCAGAGAGAGAGAGAGAGGGAAAGGAGGGGGAGAGAAAGGCGAGGGAGTAGATTAAGCTGCAGTCGACTATGAGCCGAGGCGAACACAAGAGAACTAGCGCGCACCTGTCCTCGACTGCAGGGTATAGGAAAGGGGGTCGGTATTATGTCGCTTATATCTATATACGTTAGATAACAAGGCATGTACCTGCTGCGACTACAGTAGCCCGAGGTTCCGATGGGACAGAGTATAGCAGGTATAGGAGGAGGAGGAGGATAGGTTCATTCCTTTGCTCTCTCTCTCTCTCTCTCTCTCTCTCTCTCTCTTCGACGCTGCTGCTGCTGCTGCTGCTGCAACAGTAGGGCAGAATGACGAAAATAACAAGTGCCTCGGGAAATAAGGGTAACGAGGGTAGTGTCGAACTAACATCCAGTAATATCCCTCTGTCTTCCTACCTCTCTCTCTCTCTCTCTCTCTCTATACTTCTTTTCTGTCGTTTTGTATTCGTTGCTATACTATAATTTCTCCTATCCTTGTATATATATACGTGTGCACCCTTGGCTAAAAGGCATTCAATTAAGTGGTGATTTAAGTCGCGAAATTCGATGTAGGGAAATGGCTTTTGTATGTTAATCTCGCTCTCGTTTCACCTTAAGAGCACCGCCGCTGTGCGCTTCTTTATTTACTGCTGCATCGTCCCGTATATTTCTCTCCGTCTCTCTCTCTCTCTCTCTCTCTCTCTCTCTCTCTCTCTCTCTCTCTGTGCGCGCAAACGCACCCTTTTGCCTTTTGTTTATGTCGTTCGCAGTTTATAGACATTTGATCGCGCAAATGCGACGTCGGATAACGCAGCGCTATAACATTTTTAAATCGAGCTTGTGTTTAGAAGGGAAAACAGTCGCGAATTCCGAGGATTGGTTTGTTATAGCTATTAGTATACGAAGATGAGCTTAGAGGATAGTTCGAAGAACGAATAGACTATTTGCAGAATGAAGATCTATCTTTAAATAATTCCTAAGTAATATTCTATTCTTAACTTGAATCAGGTAAAGTCCCTGCGAACTCCAGTGACAAGGAAACCTAACAAGCTTCCATTTTATTGTAGGATAAATATAATCCTTAGTCACACTTGAGTTCACTCGAATTACGACACAGTTCGTACAGTTGATTGCCCTACTCGATTAATGAAACCGAGAATAAAGGTGCAGCAGCAGCAGCAGCAGCAAAGAAATTTAGAAATGTAACATATTGCTCCATCTATTATTAGGCAAACTTTTTAATGAAACAAGGACATAGTGCGCGCGATATTTTCCTTAATACTCCTAATATCTACCCCCTATATATATATATATATTTTTTATTTTAAGCGAAACATAACACGAAACATTAGCTCGGCGGCACGTAAATTCCGTCGATGCACACACCGGAGCTGTTTATCAAAGTTAGCCGAATGTTTCGTTCGCGTGACCCAGTTACATATGCTTGTTCTCTCTCTCTCTCTCTCTCGAATTAAAAGTTGCCTCCAAGTCTACGGAAAGAGAGTGCGAGGGAAACTGCGCGGAAAGTGGAGGGCGAGGGACAAAGAAGATGTGAGAGAGATAGAACAGACATTCGGACGAATTAGTGAGATGAGCGAGCGATAAAGTGAAAATTAAATTGCGATAAGGGATTAGCATATTTTTGTTGCCGCGCGACTGCAGCAAGGAGACGAGAAGCATGAGCAAGAACCGAGAACTAAACGGAACAATGGACGAGTATAGTCGCGCAGCTATATACGCTATGCGCATCACTATTAACTAAGTCCATTCAAAGTTCTCTCATATTCTATGGCAACGACAAGTCAGTTGCTGCTGCTGCTCTGTGTGTATCTGGAAGATGCGTACACTCGTAAAGACTTCATTAGGATGAACATTTGCCTAATGTAACAGTTATATAGCTTCCGACGGTGCGTGTGTGTGAGTGTGTGTCATGCTCTCCGCATCGCGCGTGTAATAGAATATTTGCATTTTTTTCCGTCTTCATTCATTGCTTAATGGCTTCTCGATCACGTTTGCGGCAAGTTTGAATTACTGAAAGACATCGTGTTTCCTGATTAATTCATTCAATGATTTTTTTTTATCTCTATAAATGTGATTTCTACAGTCATTATTCATTGATCGATGCGGCTACGGCGCGGGAAATGTCATTCTTATATTCCACGAATTCTGATTGAATTTTCCGGATTGGTTTCTCAAAATATACGATTCATCTCGAGGATTTGAATGTTGCATCGGAACATTTAATCGTCTTAAAGTTATTTCGTCCGCCTCTGACTGCACTTTATTTCTTTATCCCCCACTTTTATTCTTTTTCGGAAATGCATTATACACAAATAGGATATACGCTTCACGTCGCTTAAATCTTATTCATCCTTAATACGATTACTTATAGTATTCGAAATTTATAATCTCTTTGTCAGAGTTAATAATTGATTTACAATCTGAATTAAAAATAAAATCTTAAAATTGGTTTAATAAATATCGGAATGTAGCAATGATCTTCTAAAAAGAGATAGTCTATTACCGTCATAAATGAAAACCTAAATCATCAACTATGCGAAATTTGTCAAAACGAAGGAACAGTGCGTCATGCACCTTTGAGACATGAACCCCAGCTTTGTTTGTTAGACTAAAATATTTCGTATCGCTATAAAGCGAGTAAAGTGAGGCGGCAAGAGAAAGTAGAGAGTGAAATGATAGAATAAGAAGAGAATACATCTGACGAGCGAAAGAAGAGAAAGAGAGAATGATCGGCGGTTTTCTTCTTTATTTCACATCACCGCTGAGAAAAGTGCACTAGCTATGGAGTATTTGCGCGCACGTGCGTAAAGCGAACGCGAATACGACGAGATAAAGAGAGAGAGGG
>UELV01180565.1:17710-32630 GCA_900490015.1 Megastigmus stigmatizans
GGCTATATAGCTGCTATATCGGACCGGATATCGATTAATATGGCTGAATGGAGAAGCTGGTCGAAAGAGAGGGAAACGACAGTCTCGCGGGTACCATATTTATATTTCATCACTTTTCCATTCAGCTTCCGCTCGTGCCGGGATCTGCATCCCCCTCTCTTTCTCTCTCTCTCTCTCTCTCTCTCTCTCTCTCGCTCATTCGCCAACGACTATATACACTGTCTCTACGCTGCTGCGGAAGACAAAAGAAACTCGAGGCGGTTATCTTTGCTGCTCTTGTAAGTATCTTGCGGCTGCACTTCTTTTCTTTTTGCACCGTCGCGCCACTGCAATGGCTGCTCTGCCCGGGGGCACGTATAATTACACACATATACATGAGAATCGACGGTGTATGGATCTTGACGGTATAAACGGCATGGTCTTTCTATTTGGCGAGAATGGCAGACGTCGCTTTGCAAATGAATTTATTCGATATGCTAATAAACGGCGTGGATGTGGGGAAAGAAAGCCGAATGTCTGCGAGAACAATTGTTCACGAAAGTTGATGTGTCGTGAATCGGAACGTAGTGCGTAGGTGTAGTGCATTATAAAGTGTAATAATGTTCAATGTTATTAGCTATTTTTAGATATTGATTGAATAAGAATTACAATGTAATAAAGAGTATACATACGAATCATTACTTCAATTTAAATATACTTATTTTTGTACTATGTTGGAGAATTATAAGATTCTAGTGAAAACTTAGTCCCGCCAAGCGAAAAAAATCTTCTGGTAAGTCTTTCTTTTACATCGTCAGGTGTCTCACAATTATTTTAGTTTTTGTAATAGCACGTGACTAATACCTGGTCTTTAAACGCGTGCAAGGCCAAACGCTGTTATATCTTTTTTCCTCATCTACTTTAATTGTGTGAAAAACCGAGTTCTTATAAGAATCACTAATGCATATTAAGTTATTCATTTTATACTTCTTATAACAATATTTAAATATGGCATAAATTTTGATTGATTGAATTCAAAAATTATATTCCATAAGGTTTTTATTATTTAAAAGAAACATTGCTTCTGCACGTAAAAAATACGTGCATTAAATGATTATCTACAGTTTTAAAATGTGGGTTAATGTTATGTTATGTTGGTGAAATAAAAATTTAATAGCGTGATCTGCAGCCGTATCGTTGTCGTAGTCAATAAGTAATTACTAATATACTGATATTAGTCATTCGAAGTTAAGTTTACTATTAAAGTCACATTATGAATTATGAAGGAATCTTGGAATAAATAGTTTCCACATACCCTTTTTATTACGAGAATCGAGTTTATATTGCGAAATCCCGATCTCATTAGCTTTCGAGAAATGTTTACTTATCGGAAAAATCTGTTATTGGATATTAAATATTGAAATTTTTAATTTTATTATGTGTACTTTGATAATCTGAAATACATGTTTTTCGAAACTTAAATAGGAGTAATCTTGTATTTGCAGTTCATTACATCTGAATCAAGATTAGTTGGCAAATAATGAATCATCGCAGGTAAAAAGGCCAGTTATTTTGTATTTTTATGAACAGCTCGATATCAATTAAAACACTTAATATACTTGCTCAAAAAACATCAACTACTTTATCGTGTATTTTCTTTAAATGTGTCAGACCATCAGACATGCAAATCCTCTGACTTGCAAATCCCAACTATGACAAACTCGAGCTATTTCATTTTGCGCATTTCTTAATTTTCATTTGATGTTGCACTACCTATATTACTGCTACGTTGCCACACTCGTGATTAGATAATGGTACATGAATTTATAGCTTTTCTGATACATAAACTATTTTTTTCCATTGCACAATGCAAGTTTCACAAAAGTAATTAATTCCTCGCGAAAAGAAAAAAAAAGCAAAACAAGCGTACAGCTAATCTTTTGAGCCGTATAACTCGATTCCTCCAGTTTCGTTTCTTTTCGCGATGACACGTGGATTCGATTTCAATAGCCAATGCCAACAGTGCAGTGCGAGACACATGCCGCAACAATAAATCACGCAAACTTGGCGTCCACAGCTCCAAACTAATTTACAGTATGCGAATACGTCAGACGTATACACAATATAAAGTCGCGCGCTCTTCGATACTTAATCTAATTACGCGTTAATGCATATGCTGGAAAAAAAGGGAATCGAGGCAGAGCCTCATCAGCGATGAATCTCCAACGAAAATCAATTTTCTCAGCAAAAGACAGCCGAGGAGAGAGATAGAGGAAAAAACAGCAGCAGCAGCAGCGGAAAACTATCGCATTCCATTAAACACAGCGCGTGTAATTTAATTAAAGCGGTCATACTGTTAGCGGCAGCGGGAGCAGGAGCAGTAATTGGCCGATGTTTTGGTACGTATAGCGCGTACGAGACGCTCGTTAAGCGTCCTCGAGACCACCACCGAGAGCGAACGTATAGCTCACCGGAGAAGCCGAGAGAGCCGTGCCGCGCCGATACGCATGTGACTCACGTATGCTCACCAGAGCTAAGATCGGGAATCAATCGCTGGGATTCGCAAGCTCTCCCGGCCGGAAGAGAAGTAGAGCCACCGGAAATCGAAGTCTCTCTCTCTCTCTCTCTCTCTCTACGGTCGGACAAGCCAACCAATGGCGAACGTTGTTGATTCTCCCCGTAACAGGCTCCGGCTTCGGCCTTTTTCATTCGTCGTCTTTTTAGCGCGAGCGTTTTAATTTGCCGGCTCGGTTCCAGCAGCGGCAGACTCGATCCTCCGGGGGTCCCCTGTGCTTTTATCCCGTACGACTTGGAAATGAATACTGGTCGTTGACTTTTTTCTCACTCTCTCGCTCGTTCCTGCGCGGAGCTTTGTTCGTAGTATCGTTCGTTTCTCTCTTTGCCGTTTTCCTTCGTTTCTGTTTCTTCTTTTTTTTTCTTCTTTCAACTTTATTTTCGAGTGGATGGGTACGGAAATACACGGAGAGTTTCCCTGTAATTGTTCATTTCGAGGATATTCGATTTTGTACATATATAAGGAGGAATTTTGCGGAATGAAAAGTGGAGTTTTGGTTAGTGACCTGAATTATTTTCAATGTCTTGCCTCGGCTCGACGATTTATTCGTGCGAGTAATACAAATTTATGCTGTTACGTGCGATGTTATTACAGAAATCGACTGTATGTACTTTCGTCTTATAATTTGAACATTTCGCCACTTAAAATTCTCCATTATAGATAACAATCTGTTCAGTTTCTAGTAGTAAGTGAATTTTTAAGCCATTGAATATTATATAAGTCTTATAAAAGTTGCAAAATTGAATGAAAATTGAATAAGTAATGCTACGCAATCTAAAGAAATAAACGACAAGGAAAAATTAATCTAAAAATTGGTCTTTGTAAAATTGGAAATTTGTATGACGCACAAATCCGATCTACAGTCACGATATTTTTCTTTCAATATTTCATTTTTGCGAAATTTAAATATAATGATTAATAACACCTTATGCTGTATCAATCAAAGTTACGACGAATGCAGATTTTAAGATTTACATTACTATCTCAGGGCGTCTGCGGCATTTATGAGTAAACAGTTTTAAATTATATATGCGAGTTTATTGACCTTGTTGTTAGTTGATCAATGTCATGAAGAAATTTCTACATTATTTTGACTTTTAATAATTTTTTTATGCAGATGATAGTTGATTTTGCAAAAGTATCTGTCGATTTATGAATTCATAATTCATAATTCATAATTGATTTAAGTGGATTGTATAATCAAGTACAGAATTAGTTCTTCTTTTCCTACATGTAGGTATTAATAACTGCGTTTATAATGTATTCACAACTAGATAAAACATGATTGGCATCTAAGTAAACGATTATAGTTTAGCAGCTTTCTTGAACTAGGCATGAAATGTGAGAGTTTTTTTAACCACGCTAATTAATTTGTAAAGACAATTTTAATCCTTTTAATACTTTAACTGACAAGCAGATTAATAGTTTCGGACAATAAATACATCATTAAATAAATATTTTTAAAGAATCACTTGAAACCTATAAATCATATTATTATAATGATACAAAGCACAAGTACGTAAATTACCTGTGAATTCATTTCAAACATATAAATCAGAAGTAGCAGAGTACGTTATACACACGTGTGTTTGATACCTACAGCTTATTTTTTTAAAAGTTATCAGATTTCTAGTTACTATTAAATAAATTTTATTTCCAGAAAGAACAATCCGATTATTTACTATCATCCATTTATCTTTTATTTTCAAGGTTCTGTAGTAAAAGATATTGATATAAGATTTGAGAAAACTAACATTAGCGAAAAAGACACATTTTAATTCATTGTACAGTGTTTTTTAATAACCAATATTAATCTTTACCTACTTAACTCTTAATAGCCCCACGTGGTTCATTTATATTTATAGTATATGTAGTAAAAGTGTAAATACAGGTGTTATCTAAAAGAAATTAAAAATGTAATGACAACATAGCGTTTTAATCAACAGCTAGTAATTTAAGATAAAATAGAGTACGAAAGTCTTTTTTTTTATTAATTAAATCATAACCTTTTTCAAATATTAATGAAAAGGTGGTTAAATCTGCATTCTTAAAAATTGAATTTTTTTAATTCGATATAATAATGGATCGCTGCCAAAAGGAACCTAAGTAAAATCCAATCCAGCGACTAAAAACACCAGGTCTCCTCCAGACATTACGTTTAGTTGCACGATACCCTAACAAAAAGAAATCTTTCTCGAATCAACCAGCCACACAAATCTTTATTTCTTCCATTCAGCACGAGAATCTCCAGCGAGTAATTTTCGCGCTGTTGTAACTGCGAGCCTTTTCCCAGCGGAGAGATCGAACTCGCACTGCATGGTGGAATCCGAAGCGCGCAACCTCGTGCCCACCGACTCGATCGCGGCCCTCGTTTTTCACGCAAAACGGTAGAACACTGCAATACACATACGTATATACCCTCGTAAAGTCGGTAAATACCCGTGTGATAAGGGTTACGTATTGTTTTGCCTGCTTGCAAAAGTTGGAGGAAGCGCGCACGACTTTCGATAACCGCTACTCGGAGTGGAGAGTGTTTACTATGTATGTATAGGCGAATGCTTTTGAACAATGCATTTTCGACCGCAGGAGTGTTAAAGCTGAGGGAGATATCGTATGTTAAGTGCGCACAAATAAGTGCAGTTGCGTATTGGGATGGGAATCAAAAACAAAGTTGCGCGTGGGTTATAAGGTACAACAATAGGAACCCGATTTTCCCTCAATTTCAGACTTGATCGGTATGTCTTCATTGTTAAAAATATTTTACTTCACTGAAATTTCCAAGATTTAATTTATTAATACCTAAAAAAAATATATTTGCCTACGTTAATTTTGAATTTCAAGTGGCGATTCATTATGATATTAAAGAAAAATATTAAATAACAGAATGTCTTGTATGTACTGAAAAGTGAAATGAACTTTGTTACATCATAAGATGTCGAAAACGTGAGAAAAATAAAATATTTAATGTTTATATATTCAGAATAAAAGTCCAGAATTTACAATAATTTAGTACTAACCTATATGGAAAAAACTGTTATAAAATACCGTTTTTCAAAAATTATACGGGTTCCTTGTTTCGTATGATCGAAATTGGGAATTCAAATTTTCTGACAGAACGTATTATCGCTGGAGAATTCCAAACTGGCACAAAATTAAAAAACTCTTGCAAGTTACTTAACAAACCACTTTCACCTTCCTCATTTCAGTTCGTAACTTTATTTTTCGTGACTCGTGAATAAACAGACATAAAATCGGCATTCCATTAATTTCCTTTAAAAAATATTACTACAAAGTAGTTATACACGTACATAATTTATTTGCCTGATAAAAGAAAACAATTTATATTTACTTTAAAAAAAAAAATCTTAGAAAAATTCATCATAAAACAGATCAATGGCTTCCTATCGAATCCCGTTCCTTTCTTAACAGCAAAAACAAAGATTTCAACTGTTCACTTTGTTCGCAAAAGTGACAAAGGAGAGAAAGTTGTAGCAGTGCATAAAGTAAGTAAAGCTCTAAACATAGACGAGGAAATAAAGTACGACAGGAGATTTGAGAAAGTGAGAAACGTAAGCTATAGGAATCTCCAGGAGTTTAATTACACAGAGATATACGCAAGAGATCCGAGAAGAGCCAAGAGCCGGTCACGAATAAATCCCCTATTTTATTAGACATCGGAATAAATCAGAAGCTCGCCTACTAGTCAAATAATGGGGAATCCTCGGAAAAGCGAGCAGAAGCGCGACCCTCGGCGAACTCGAGTCTTTCGCGAAAATCTGATTCATACTTGACCGCGCGTAATTCTCTCTCTCCCTCTCTCTGTCTCACACACACTTTAGTGCGATTCAAATGCACGTGCAAACCTCGGATATACCGGCGTTTATCACTTTAAATGAATTTTCTTCGAGATCAGATGACACGCGCTGCGAGCAAAAGGTGTGCGGGAAATTTTCTCCTGTAATAACTTCATGCGAGATCCATAATTAGAGCAGGTATCACAGAGTGTCTGATGTGTGTGTTGTGTGTGTACGTGCGAATACGCGAGTACAGCGCCGTTGACGTCAGATCGTTTGTACACTCGCGGGCCTATGTATCCAGTACGGATTCGTGCGCATTGATACTGATTGGTGGGGGTAACGCGGCTACCGTGTGCAGCATTTGAGCTTAAAAAACCCACTGAACGAGATACAATCGCACTAATCATCACTGGACTCCGATCGCGAGAGGAGGTACACTTTTACACGTGCCTGGTGAGTACAATGGACTTGATATTTTCTTGGAATGCCTGTGTTCTTTTTTAATCGTGTGTTTATTGAGATTGACGAAAATTTTAAAAATAACTTGGTGGATAAAACAGGGAACTTGCCATTGTATGTTCGTTTAGTATTAATCACTTTCTGGTATACATTATTAAATATTTATAATTGTATATATGACTGTGAAGGTTAAATTACAAAACAAAGATCTATATATGTATTTTTAAAAGAATGTCAAAAATGTAGTAATTAGATTATTATCAAGTATAATGATTAAATAAAATGCAAATGATACTGTGGACATCGAAACAATCGAATTATTAATTTTCTTTTGGTGCTTGATAAAGATTGGTTGGATTATAATAGTAGTACATATACTAAATTCATAATAAATTATTTATAACAATATTATTGTTATAATTTATAAATTCCATAATTAATTTCAATATTTAATAACTTGAATATCTTAGACAAGTATTGGGAATTTAAAGTAATAAAAGTTAAAAACGGGATAAATTATTTTTAATAATTGTGTGAATTTTATGATTCACTACTATTAACGATTTAAACAACTTGATTTCCAAGCCGTGCTAAGTAACATTAACTATTCCGAACGTGAGTTTCCATTATTATTTAGCAAAATTTCATGCCGCATGAAATTTCCATAATGTGAAACTAAAATTTACTTTGCAATTGAACGACAATGAAAGGTCGCTCAGCAATAACAAGTGTAAAGACGGGCACGCATCTGTGTAAACAACAATTTTAAACGCGATTGGTCACGAGCTCGATACAGATTTTGATTTATCAGCCAGCCAACTATGATCTAATATAAAGTGAGAAATTACTATTCGAAAGATTCTTTTCATTCGACACAAATGACGTAATTTACTTACGCAGCTGTCGACTGTGTTTACACACATCCGATCAATGCCAGGTTCAATCCATCAAGGAAGAAACCTGCTCCTCTTTTATCTTATGCAATGCTTTCGTGAGTCATCAACTCGTATTTATGAAAGGTGTAATAATACTCAGTGAGTGAGAACATCGTGTGGTTTTTTTAAGTGCCTGCTTTAAACGGAATGTAATGGGTACCGTCTACAACTACACTTGAATCAAAACAAAAAAATTTTCGTTAATCATTAAAAGTGTTTTATCTTTATTATATCAGCGACAAAGAAACTATAATTAATATATTGTTTTTCAGCTCCTACAAAACTAGAAAATGATGAAGGCAATCTTCGCAGTGCTGCTGCTCGTCAGCATCAGTGCCGCCGAGGATGTGGAGTTATCAAAAGACTTCGACGCACTCGTTAGATTAATCTTCGGTGAACCACCGGCGTCGAACAATAACGTAAGAGTCAAGAGGGAACAGTCACAGGTTGATTACGAAAATTCAGTATGCGAGTGCGTGCCCTACTATCAGTGCAACTACAATGGTAGCATGAACGAGGACGGTGAAGGTATCATTGACATCAGAACTGGATTTGTCGGCACCGTCGATAACCCAACTTCGTAAGTTTGAACATTTGAATATTTAAGCTGAATTTTCATTGTGAATAAGACGTCATTATTTTTGATTTGATATAAATCTAAAATCAGAAGCAAGAAAATTTTTTGACTTTTAAATGTAACTAATATTTTCTTAATATTATATGTCATGGAGTTCTAATTTCGTATAATAATAGCCTGTAATCTTATAATTATTGTAATTATATTATCAAATATTTTAATTATGTGATTCTATTAATCAATATTTTTTATAGTACTTTATGAAATGATTAGAATACACTTTTATATAACAACTATAGTTTTATTAATAGATTTATTGGAATAGTGATCAAATATTCATAAAATACTGACTTTAATTATTTTTCAGAACGAGACGACCATGTGACCACTATTTGTCGGTCTGCTGTCTTCCTCCGGAAATGGTCGGCCATGACAAAGTTCCAGAAGGTCAGGGTGGGCATGGTGGACAAGGTGGAGAGGTAGTACCACCAAATCAAGGAGGTCAGGGAGAACAATACCCACCTAACCAAGGAGGTCAGGGAGGACAATACCCACCTAATCAAGGAGGACAGGGAGAACAATACCCACCTCACCAAGGAGGTCAAGGTGGACAATACCCACCTAATCAAGGAGGTCAGGGAGAACAATACCCACCTAACCAAGGAGGTCAAGGTGGACATGTCGATCCAACCTACCCACCTAATCAAGAAGGTCAGGGAGAACAATACCCACCTAATCAAGGAGGACAGGGAGAACAATACCCACCTCACCAAGGAGGTCAAGGTGGACAATACCCACCTAATCAAGGAGGTCAGGGAGAACAATACCCACCTAATCAAGGAGGTCAAGGTGGACATGTCGATCCAACCTACCCACCTAATCAAGGAGGTCAGGGAGAACAATACCCACCTAATCAAGGAGGTCAGGGAGAACAATACCCACCTAACCAAGGAGGTCAAGGTGGACAAGGTGGACATGTCGATCCAAATGAACAGCCTGGTCACGGAGGTCAAGGAGGTCAAGGAGGACAAGGACAAGGAGGCATTCACGTAAAGCCCCATGTTAACAAAGGTTGCGGTTACCGCAATCCCAACGGTGTTGGCTTTAGAATCACTGGTAACTTCAACAACGAAGCAAACTTCGCTGAATTCCCATGGATGGTTGCTGTCCTGAAGGAAGAGAACATCAAAGGAAATCTTGTGAAAGTTTATCAATGCGGTGGCTCTCTGATTCACAAGAGAGTCGTCTTAACCGCTGCTCATTGCGTTTACGGGTAAATATTCTTCTGATTAGTATTTTCTTTAAATAAAATCTGAAATGTAATATAATTAATTAAGTTCATATTATTTTTACATCAAACAGAAAATCCGCATCTGAACTTACAATCCGTGCTGGAGAATGGGACACACAGACAACTGACGAACCCTTAGTTCATCAAGATCGTCAGGTTGCCGTTGTTTCTACACACCCTGCATACAAGGATCAAGTTCTTTACAACGACTATGCTTTACTTATCCTTGCACAGCCTGTAGATATTACTGACAATGTCGAAGTAGTCTGTCTTCCTGAAGAATACGAACACTTCGACCAAAGCAGTTGCTTCGCTACCGGATGGGGAAAGAACGAATTCGGTTAGTATTACAATTAAAGTTTTCTTTTTTGCTAAATTAAAGCGTAGATTTCATAATCGAATGAGTTACAAAATTTTTTAGGTGACAAGGGACACTACCAAGTCATCCTCAAGGCCGTTAACCTTCCCAGCGTTCCTCATGACACTTGCCAAGATTGGCTTCGCAAGACTCGTCTAGGAAAATACTTCAAACTTCACGACTCATTCATGTGCGCTGGTGGAGTTAATGGAGTCGATACTTGCACGGTAAAGATTTGACTTATTTCAATTTCATTAAAGAAATTTAACTGTTATCTTATTTATAATTTATTCTCTAAGAACTTTATATCACAACGTATAACCAAAATGAAATAATGAATAAGGGATAGTCGTTGTTATATCAGAATAATACGAATTATTTATTGACACTTCGAAAAGTAACGTCGAACATTTTCAAATATGCCTCTTTTTACTAAAATATTTATTTTGGTTGCATAGGGTGATGGCGGTAGTCCTCTTGTTTGCCCGCTGCCACAAGACCCAACCCGCTACACTCAAGCTGGTATCGTCGCGTGGGGTATCGGTTGCGGTGGGGACAAAGTTCCTGGAGTCTACGCTGATATAACTAAGGGACGCAGGTGGATCGACGACACCCTCGCCTCTTACAATATCGACAGCATCTCATACACGCCCGGTGCCAACAACAACTACCCCCCAGTAAACCAACAGCAACCCAATTATCCTCATCAACAGTAATAACTTGGCCATCCTACTCATTAACAACAGGAACCCAGCTATCCTCAACAACAGCAACCGGACTATCCTCAACAGCAACAGCCCGGTCATGTTGCTCAACAGAAGCCACGCCCGATACGGCCTCGGCACTCATTGTAGACGTTAATTTTAACTAAAGAAAAATCGAATGAGATAAAACTCATTCGTATCACCGACTGACTGATTGTTTAATTGAAATTAACATATTTTGAAATATTTTAATAAATACAACGATTTAAGATTAATTATCGTACTGGTTTATTTTTGATACCTTAGTGACATACCTTTTTATATTTCCATACAAAATCAAACTTTCGTAATATAGTCTTACAACTTATTCAATTATTGAAATTTGGAAGTTGGAAAATAAAAATAGATGCAAATGTCTAATGACTTGGATTAAAAATTCGAATCCACTAATAAATGCAATCTTATATCTAATAACAGCAATCTTCATCTAAACTATCGTAAAGTCAGCAAAAAAGTAATTAACAAATGTCAGCGTTCGTTTCCGCTATTGCCAATTTTTCAAGGTTCGCGCTCGACTTACCATCCCACGATATCCCAACTTTTCTCCAAATCTTTTGGTCCCGTGTCTTCGCACCGAGTTTTCTTTCGGGACTTCATGCATGAGTAGTAGTTCGGCCATCAGCGCACCAAACTGCGCGCCACTGGGGCGTCTATATACGAAGAGCGGCCGGAAGTCTTAACCGGAAACCACTGGATGAACGTCGCTCTGCCTTGCGCGTGACTTACTACGAATCGCGGTAAATTGACTTTCTATCGATGTTCTCTCTCTCTCTCTTTCCCTCTCTTTCTCTCTCCCTCGCTCGGAGAGATACAAGTTAAGGGATGCGATGTGCAGCGCACGAGGCAGTGATCGACGGAGGGGGAGAGACGGAACTTGGGTGGAAGTTCCGCGAGAAGGTCTTATGTGCCAATTCCTTCGTCGAATAATTCATGTTCTTATGAGGACCGAGTTCCAGGTGGAATTTCGAGCTCGACGTACTATTACAATTATTTCCGGGATTCAAGCATTGCAGGAAGCGAGCAGAGGCTGGATTTAATTTTTAACTAATTGGTGGGTACGTGGACTTGTGGATTCCATTACAGGCTCTGTGAACATATTATTGAGTGAACAATTTCATTTATGAATTTTTGATAAATCATCCAGAACAAATGTATATTGCCCAGTAAAAAGGCCCTGGATCTTTATTAAATTTTAACTTATTAAATCAAATCTACTGGGTAAATAAGTTTTTTTGAGCAGGTCAATATTAATTTTAATAAAAGGGTGATTTCAATAATAACATAATATTGCTCGAGTAATTGTATTGACTGTTTTTATTTAATTCTTTATTTTAAATACAATACTGAAATCTTGACTCGATAAATACCGTAATTTTTAAATTTCGGTTGAATTTAATTTTGTAGCATCGATATTCTTGAAATATGTATTCAGGAATAAATTACGATTATTTAAGCATTCAATTCAGAATATTAAATTAGCCTTTTGAATTTTCAATTATTTAATGGCATTAAATGTATATTTTCATTTATACACACTGAGCGCTTTTTTCCTATAGAATTTCAAACATTGGGCTACTGATCACGAGGTTCACATTACTTAATGTTTCCATGCAATCAACATTGGCATGAAATATCCTCAATTAAATGCGATTAAAATAAATACACGGCATTCAATAGCTGATTACGTAAATACTGGTCATTTGGGTCAAACAATATTCGTTAAAACTCGAATATTGTTTGACCCAAAACTCTTCCATTTTCCAGCAGAAATCATAAACCTCATAAGGTCACGATACACTTGCACAATACATTTGCACAATTACATCCCATATAAGCTGCGACCACCGCATCCCAGATAAGCTCAGCAGCAGCATCGCGATCGCAGGCGCTAATCGGATAAGAGATATTCAACTTTTGGCAGTGCTTGGGAAATCTCACGACCCTCGGGTCCTTCCATCTCTCTCTATCTCTCAAAAAACAAAAAATCTATAAAAACTTTTCGCGCGCAACTTCTCAATGTTAATGCCGAGTGGCGAGTGCTGGAGAAGAGAGAGAGAGAGAGAGAGAGAGAGAGAGAGAGAGAGAGAGAGAGAGAGAGAGAGAGAGAGAGAGAGAGAGATAAAGATTTATATATAAAGATGCAACGCCGGCTGCAGCGGCACAGTTTTATCCCCTTCGTAAAAATATCGAAGACCTAGGCGCATGGCTGCTCCCCACAGAAATTATCGGGGCTGGCGCCGATTCAAGAGAGATGTATTATTAAGAGGCTGCGCCTTGGCCGCGAACCAGCTCGCGCAACTTTTCTAAAAGGAACCCAGTGGCGGCAGTCCCTTTTTCTCTCCCGCTACACTTTGCCGCACCTTCCGTCTCTTTCTGTCTCAGCTGCAGCTCAAGGATATACACCGCGAGAGACTGAGAGAGAGAGAGAGAGAGAGAGAGAGAGAGAGAAAGAGAGAGAGAGTACAGAAGCCACAATGAATCGGGGCCAAGGGTTTAGCAGTTATGCGCGAGCGGGCCAATTAGACGTTTTAACTTAATTGCGATTGACGACCCCTGAGCGACTTGAGATACGCGGAATGGGCTATAAGGAAGGAAGTTTCCTTGGGGAGGAAGAGAGAGAGAGTGAGACGGAGCTCCTCTCGCACGTGTCGGCGCGCGCGCCGATTGCCAGTGGTGAGTAGCGTTGAGCGTTAATTTAACAAAGTTCGTTATGATTCGAGTAATGTCGGATTGTACTTTGCGATGTACGCGCGTGAGAGTAACACCGACAGTTGTTACCGAGCTTTAACGCCGGGAGGAATGGTGGTGTTACGCTGCTGTTTCGGATTAATTTATTTGGGGTTAGGAGATGTGATGGGGCGGTGGTTTGTTCTTTTTTTGTATAAGGAATCGGTCTGTTGTGAGCGTAAGTGATTTCAAGTACCTGGCAATTAGGTATTCAGGCAATGTGCATAAAGTGAATGTACTTCCTGTGTTTCTATTAATTTAGTTATGTAATTAGGAGCTGGACAAACTTACGTCTTAAAGAAGAGCCACTGTAATGGTGCTTTCCGACTCACCTGTAACAAAAAAAGTTCAGTTCAAAACTTTAGTTTATCAAGATGAATATAATAAGTTGTACATATTACATAATAAATATAATTTTATATCAAGATTAAATTGTTATTAAGTAAAGCTAATGCATGCCCAGCGTGTTCAAATGAATAAACATTAAATGCTAAAAATGCTAAAACGATTATGCTTTATTTTTACCCCGCAGCAAAAGAAAGAAGCCGCCGCGCGTTTTCCCCGCAGCATCTTCCCTATTAGAAACATCGTTATAACCAGGCTAATCTCTCGTTCCGCGCACAAGAAAGCAAGAGACACAGAGTAAGATTTTATCTTTTAAAAAATGCAATTTGAATATTTAATCCAATTCCTCGTTCAATCTCATTCGCTGGCGGAGATGCTCTTTCGCTGCGGCAACTTGCTCTACTGGGATATCCTTTATATATATATCCGCGGAAAACTTTGCGTATACCGGTAAGATAATACGAAACTACGTATAACAGAGAAATGTCAGTTTTCGAAAAATTCGGATATATCGTGATGCATGAATAGATACAGCATACGATGCAAGTGCCAAAGTAATAAAAGACATTATAAATATATTGAACTCTCGGAAAAGCTCGTTATTGGAAAGAACATTGAATTCGATTAAAAGCGAGGCCCGAACGTATTTTATTCTTACAGAAAACATAAGATATAAAATATTTCTTTTGACATATTTCAC
This sequence comes from Megastigmus stigmatizans, assembly GCA_900490015.1. Taxonomy (NCBI): domain Eukaryota; kingdom Metazoa; phylum Arthropoda; class Insecta; order Hymenoptera; family Megastigmidae; genus Megastigmus; species Megastigmus stigmatizans. The sequence goes on from UELV01180565.1 coordinate 32,218, forward strand.
AAACTCAAGAATCCCATATCAATTTATCGTAGGCAGCGTCTTATAGCAATCCCATAACGGCACGATTTAATGAAAGAAATGAAATTTCAAAATTGACCATACTATGAGCTCGCAATTTATACCCCAGAAAAAAAAGAGAGAGAGAGAGAGAGAGAGAGAGAGGAAAAGGCAGAAGGAACGCAGCAACACACAACATAAATAAAGCAAAAAAGGCGTCTGTTTCAAATTAACGAAAGGCTGGCCACGCGTGTGTCTGGCAAGGGGCTGGTGGAGAGAGGCGGGGAAACGGAGGAGACGCGGTTGGAATTCGGTGCGCGCCGCGTTCGCCCTATTCCCGCCGCCGCCGTCGCCGCCGCTGCTGCTACTGCTGCTACTGCTGCCGTGCTCTTTCACACTCATCCAATATATATATA
>UELV01180577.1:0-10752 GCA_900490015.1 Megastigmus stigmatizans
CCATATTGGATCCGCCATTTTGAATTTTGTAAGTTTGATTGCAGAATCGTATTCATCAACCCCAAAAACCCCTAGGGAAACATTTTTGAGGCTTGGGAAATCTTCTAAACGTTTTATACGAAAAGGAAAAAAAATTACCATGCGCATTACCGTACCGGGCCGAGATGACGCCTGGAGGCATCATGCCCCGATCTGCCAAAGACTTGGCCTTAGTTTAGTCTTTTGTGCATGGCTCAAACTCACTTTTTCATAGAAAAACGGGGCTTTTGAAATTTCTCAAATCCCGGCACTCTAAAGGTTAATGTTATTTTGCATCATTTTACGTCATTTTAAAGTTGCTTCATATCGGTTCAACGTTATTTTACCGTATTTTAACGTCATTTTTACTTTATTTCACCTTATTTTACATTACTCTAATGTTATTTTTCGTTATTTAAACGTTATTTCACGTTATTTTACGTTATTTTTACATAATTTTACGTTTCTTAAAGTTTTTTACACTATATTACGCTTTTTTAACATTATTTCACGCAATTTTTACGTTATTTCACATTACTTTAGCGCTATTTAATGTTATGTTACATTATTTTACGTTACTTTACTTTATTTTAACGTTATTTTACCGTATTGTAACGTCATTTTACCGTATTTTAACGTCATTTTGACTTTTTTAACCTTATTTTACATATTTTTTATGTTATTTTACGTTACTTTTCATTTTTACGGAATACTACATTTTTTTAAGATTCATTTACGCTATATTACGTTAATTAACGTAATTAATGTTGTTTTGCGATATTTTGACATTATTTCACGTATTAATAACGTTACTTTAACGCTATACACGTTGTTTTTCATTATCTGGAGATTAATTTACGTTATTTTAGGTTATTTTAACTTTAATTTACATCATATCAACGTTATATTATGGATATTTTACGTTATTTTCGAGATTCTTTCCGTTATTTTCCTCGATTGAACGCTTATTTCATGATATTTCAACTAATTTTACATAAATTCACGTTATTTTTACGCCATTTTACGTCATTTAACGTTATTTTACTTTATATCAACGTTATTTTACATTATTTTAACTATCTATAATGTAAAATAATGTAAAAATAAGGTAAAGTTCAAGGTTTCTGAGAATTCAGAAGAAATTCACGTTATTTTCGAGACTATATTTACGCTTATTTTACGCTATTTTAACTAATTTTACATGAATTTACGTTATTTTACGTAATTTTGACGTTATTTTACGCTATTTTAACGTTATTTTACGTCATATCAACGTTATTTTACATTATTTTAACGATTTGTAATGTAAATTAAGGTAAAAATGAGGTAAACTCAAGGTTTCCATGTGAATTCAGAGGAGATTTACCTTATTTTATGGATATTTTACGTTATTTTCGAGACTTTTTCCGTTATTTTCCTGGAATGAATGCTTATTTTTCGATATTTTAACTAATTTTACATGAATTTACGTTATTTTACGTTATTTTATGCAATATTAACATTAATTTATGTTATTTTAACGATTTCTTATGTAAAATAAGGTAAAAATAACGTAAAATAACATGAAAATAACGTAAATTTATGTAGAATTAGTTAAAATATCATGAAATAAGCGTCTAATCAAGGAAAATAATGGAAAAAATCTCTAAAATAGCGTAAAATATCCATAAAATAACGTAAATATCCTTTAAGTTCACATGGGAACCTCGAATATAGGGGTGTCCACATTATCGTGGGCATTACTGACACGGCGGCGGCGGCGGCGGCGAAATCTTTTTATAATATAGAGAGATATGTATATATATTTATGTATACATATTAACTCTAAATGACGCACTTGATGTTGTTGTATTGTGGATTAGGGCCTTTGGGTTATGGGTTATGGTTTTGAGATTATGTGTTTAAAATTACGCCCTCAAGCATGATCTGCTTTCGATTTGGGGCTTTAGGTTACGAGTTTTGTGTGAAAAACTCAATTCGCGTAGTAATATAAACTCGAATATGTCAATAAACGTGTTTTTCCCACTTTCAGATAAGGATATCTCAAAATACGGACGTGATACGACAATTTCGCGGTTGGATTTAGATTCAGCACGAAATACTAAATCAAAGAGACTCCCATAACTAAAATAAAATTGTTTTGTGTAAAATTATATTATGGAATATGGAATTGGAGAGTTGTTCGGTAATTGGGATATGGGGTTATGGGATTTTGTGTTACATGGTTTGAATAATGAGGTTATGGGTTATGGGATTTTGGGTTACAGGATTTTGATTTATGTGGTTTATAAACTAAGAATGATGCCGTTAAGGTTTATGCAGTATTGCGTTTTTTAGATGATGGGGACTGTAATTCTATGGAGACTGTAGTTGAATTTAGGTCTTGCATTTGATGTAAGCTTTTGACGTTATCTGATCAGATCTCGAAAATATTAAGTATTACGTGAAAGTAGAATTCTTTACGAGTATAATAGTAAAAGTTTCATTGCAATCTTTTAAGAATTGTAGGATGGGAAGATTTTTGCCCATAAAAAGTTTTTTTCCCACTGTGCAACTCTTGCATTCGATTTCAAATACTAGTGAAAAGGATCTCGTATAAGATAAAGCATAATCTCTGTAATTAGCTCACTTTTTTGCTAGGTTTTTCTTTAAATGCCCCCCTCACTTTTCCAGTGACACTTCCATTGAGACTACTAATATCTTCTTTGAAACAGGATGCTTACGGCTTCATTGAAATATTCTCACTTGCTAAACACAATTTTAATTTATCGTAGTACGGGATATATTTATGTATGGTGTGCTCCTCTTCTATGGACGGCTGTCCATCTTCTTTTAGCGAAGGATCTGCTCAACAAAGACGGCTACCTTCTCCTATTTCTCGTGCCCCTGAAGCATCGTACCAATGATGTTGTCCGTCGTGATGCATCCTAGGTCCTCCTCGAGTATTCTTTCGACGTTCCACTTTCTACACTCGAAGAAGGAAAAATTACAATAGCCACTGCTTGGCTTCGCTACCTTTCCGATTTTCAATATCCACGGACTAACTACAACGCCAAGAAATGTCTTTTTGAACTCACCGATATCGAATACCTTGACTTAAAGGTAACAGTGTTTGTGAATGAAGCTAACAAAGACTACATCAGTGACCTCCTCGAGACGCCAACCCCCACCAGCAAGAACCAGCTCCGGCCCTATATTAAAGCATATAACTGGCTCCGCGAGTAGATTCAGGACCTGGCTATCATTATGGAACCTTTCAAGGATTTCCTGCATGGTAAGAAGAGTTTCAAATTGACTCAAGTAGCTTAAATAGTTTTTGAGACGATACACGGGCTCCAGAGTTGGTGCAGGGAACAGTGCATTCATCTGCGGGCTTGGCCTCGGATAAGGTGGCGCTGTCATGTGATTGCCAGGGCGTATCGATTCGTGTGGAACACCATAGCGAGCGACATCGCTTGAAGCGTAACCAGAGGAGGCGTAATTGTCGCGGGAGAGCAAACATAAGTTTGCCAAGACTGCGCTAGGTCACCCTACAAGGAAGTGCTTCGGCTCATCCTCAAAACAGAGCCCGTCGCCATCCCTTCGAAGGTTAAGTATGTGATAATTGAGGTGAATAAACCACGTAAGCCTGGTGTGCTTAAAAATTCTCTGTGCGATTCCAGCACCAACGCGTCCCGAGCCTCTACAGCTGTCCCCTACTACGCTTCCCCTTAGTTGAAACACCGAAGTCTCGCATTAAAAACCTCGAGTAGCCTTGACTATTCTGCGGAAACCGCGGAAGTTATCGACTATTAAGAGACGTCTGCAATTGGCATCTCAGTCAGCACCTTAGCGCATCCGCGCTTACACAGCAGTCGATACTACCCGGAGCAGGCGTGCGTTCCGGCGCCTAAAGTCGAGATGCAACGATGACCAGAACGCCAATCGGGCCTTTTCGGGGCCACCAAAGAAATCAGGCCGAGAAACTCTTCCACCTCCTTTCTTTCCCACCACCACGACCACTAGCATCCTTATAACAAGTGTTATTGAGTGTAACAGCTTAGGGTTTAATTATTTATTTATTTGATATTAAAAGGGTCATCTGAATTTATCTGACGTTATGATGTACAATTCAATAGCATAGGGTTATTAGGTAGCCTACGGTTAATTAATTTAATTTTTATTTGATGTTTAAATTATCGACGCCAGAGTATAAGGTTATTACGTGTTAAAGCCTACGGTTTTTAATTAATTTATTATCTGACGTTAAAATGATCAGTTGGAGGGAATGATCGTCAGCAAAGGGTGATTAGGTAAGAATTGTGCCCATCGGTGTAATTTACATATGCGAACCTTCCATTCTATTTAATTTTTTGTTTCAGTGGATGTGCTACAGTCGGAAAGATTCCTACCTTACCGGTTCTGACATTTAACGAAAAAAATATATAGTTAGAGATTAATTTTTAAAAAAATTCTCTGGCACCAACTTGGAAATGATTCACACATCCCGAGACTCAACTTTTATGAAATGACATCCATAGATCGCAGAGATTTTTGTCGTCAAAAATTTAGGACACAAAAATCTCTCCGAATTATGGATGGGATTTCACGAAACTTGAACAACGTGATGTATACATCATTACGGAGATGGTGGCAGAGTTTATTCCAAAAATTAATCTCATTATATTTCTTTCGTTAAATGCAAGAACCGATAGGGTAAGAATCTTCCCGGCGTTAGCACATCCCCTTCAGTATTTTTTGAAATATGTAATCATTATTTGATATTTTATTATAACTTTACTTGAGTCAAATTAGATGGACCAGGATTTTCTTTTACTTCCTCTAAACATTTTTGATTACTAACGTCTTCAATTGTGTAGTGATTATTACTTTTCTGAGATATATTATTTAAATATAATTTTATGGTATGTACTAAATTGAAAATCTGAGGACTTACAAAATAAGATAAATACTAAAATTAAAATGCATAATGGACACTTTCTATTTGCGGTTTACATTTATTCTATATTTTTTACATCGATAATTCTCATGTTAAGTAAAAAATATTTAGATTATTATCGTGAAAGCATATTAATTGTAAAGTCGTATTTTTTATAAGACATACATATAAGTAACCAAAACAACTCACCGAAAAGTTACTGATGATATTTTTAATCAATAAAATATAGTTAAATTATTATATCCATTTCTAGTAAATTTTAAATCAAAGTAAAAGTCGAAATAACATTATGAAATTATTTTTTAAGATAAATCATTTCAATTTTAAGTATCTTGTTTTATTGTGCTACTTTTATAAAACAAAGAAAAAAAATTACCGTATCACTTGATTGCGCTGATTTTGGCCGTACTGTTGGCCGCAAATTATTGCCCGTACTGATGCAATCTAGCAATGTTTTTTCGAGATCTGTTGCAACTGAAAGTTGGATGTTTTATTTTCAAAAACATTAAATAAATAATAAAGTTTATTACGATATAACAAAAAAATATACAGTATTGAAGATTTGCTAAGTTTAGCAAGTTTTTCTAATGTGGACGATTTTTTTTGAAACGAGAAGTTCTACTTATAGATACATTAACATAAATTGGTTTCCACAGCGATAAAATCTGATAATACTAGAAGTTAACCTTATATAACTAAAAGTATTAATCAGAACTAGTCGTGCTACGAAAATGATTAAGGGGATGTCGGAGCCAAAGCAGCTCCTTACTCGAAGCGTATTTTTCGGTATGCGTAAAGTTTACGTACTTCTTGTTCTTCCCAGTGGTGTCAAGATTTTCACAATAAAATTCTTTAGTGCCATTAACTCGTCATTTTAGATCTTTTTTACCTACAATCTTTTTATTCTAATCTAAACTCTTGCTGACTTATGATATCCCCACCTGATACCAGTGCCGTATCAGTGCGGTGTCCTAGTCGTTTATATTAGAATAAAAAAGCAGGTACTAACGGTTAAAATAAGAAGTCAATGGCACTAGAAAATTTTATTGTGAACATTTTGAGACCGCTGGGAACGGCAGCAAGTACGTAAATTTTACATATACCGAAAAGTACGATTAGAGTGAGAAACTGATATGGTTCCGTCATCCTCTTAATCGAGCCAGGACAATCAAAGTGAGTTTTTTCTAGTGTTGTTTTACGATAATCAAGTAAAGCTTCTTGTTAATTCGGATAATATAAACATATACACATTTGACCCAGACAATGCTGTAGCCATTATTTGCCTCGGTCCAAAAGCATTTGTAAGTTTTTAAAATAATCGTAGTAAAATCTACTCTGGAAAGTACTATGGCTTTTTGAAAAGTACAACATTGCACATACAACATGGTGCCTGGAAGTTACTTGTGACATGTAATACTGAAAGAAATCATCACAATAATTTCAAAAGCTCTTATATTCATCTGGAAATTGCTTATAATACTGTTTTAATAGTCAATAATTATAAATTTGACGTGAAAATCTGAAAATTTAAAATATAAAATTCAATATGGCGGTCATCTACCAGACTGAATAAGTCTTATAACAAAGTAACAGTTGTAATTCGTCGTAGAGTGTAGGTAAGGAACTTTCCATGGCTGCTGATTGCGAATCTCGGGATAGAATTTGAAAATCTAAAATGACGGCACAATATGGCGACCATATACCGTGATAACCCTTTCTACAATTTACATTCTGTCAATATTTATTTTTCTAAGATAGCATTTGAAAAGGTTAGGAGAAATAAGTATCCGAGGTTGTAATTGTTTATTTAGATGCTAATTTTAGGTTAATTTAAGTACTTTTAGATTATGGGCATTCCGTTTTTACATTCATTTGTTTTGAAATTATTAGAGAGTCCTTACGGAATTGTTTTTTTTTTCTTATTTCTCAAGATATTTATAGGGCAAGCATATAAGGAATATTATAAATAATTTCAGATTCGTAATCGGCGCCCTCGAAAGTCTACTTAATTATACTCCAAAATAAATTGCATTTATTTTTCGACTATAATACGCACCTAGTCTGGTACTTGCCTGTCATCTTGTGGCATAAAATGCCTTTAGTCTGAAATATGACCGCTGTATTGTATCTATCATTTCAAATTTTTAAATTTTATTTCCAACTTGTAATCAGCAACCCCGGAAATTGCCTCACCAACACTCAAAAATCAGTTGCGACCGGAAATCCCCTTATCTGCTATTTAAAATGAATTATGACATTTATTGATCCTTTTTCGGCTGTAAGACTAGTTCAGTTCTGTACATGGCCGCCATATCGTTTCCGAAATTTTGAGTTTTCAGTTATAATCTCAGATACGAAATTTGAATCCACGGAATACAGCTTAGCCACATTCTCAACTAATAGCAACCGTTTTTCGGCTATAAAACGTACTCAATCTGGTAGATGACCGCCATTTATAGATTCGTAATCAACAATCACGAAACCTATTAACTATACTCTAAAATTAATTATGACTATTTTTAAGCTTTAAGACTTGTTAAGTCTGGTAAATGTCTGCCATATCGTGTCTACCATTTTGAATTTTCATGTTCTTTTGTCAGATTTGTAATTAGTGACTATTATATGTATAGTATTATAAGCAATTTCGAGATGAATATAATGGCTTTTGAAATTCTGTTATGCTAGATTTTTTAAAAGGCCATGGTGCTTTTCGAAGTATATGTCACTACGATTATTTAAACCCTTTTTGTGCTAAATGGCCATTTTTTCATCTTATATTTTGACCTGCAACTTTTGATGTAAATGTCCTGAAAAAAATTCTATATTATAGCGTTTCTGATAGCCCAAAGTCTTATCTTTTAACCGCCGTGGTTAGAATTTGTCTAGAAGTTAATGTGAAAAATTTATAACTTATTTTTCGAAAAAAGTGCATGATTTTTTGGAATTTTTTTTTTAAAACTTGTTTTAAGTCCAAAATAGTTTTTCCCAATGGTTACAACACTATTAGAACGTGGCATAAATATCTTATCCTTTAAAGTCTCGTCGGAATTTTTCGATTTCATTCATTATAAGCTAATATATTGCACTTTAAGTTTTGGAAATTGTTCTAAACCCAGTTATTCCGAATGATGCAGTGTACAAAAATTTTTGCCATCATTCATACTAATTTCATTAAAAAGGTTGCTTTTCGAGCTTTAATTTCAATTTTTAGTCAACTCTGTACGATATTTTAAAGCAAAGCTATCTAGGATCAATTTAGGAAAATCTCCAAATATGAGTTTATTTCTTCAAACTGTGATATCTTGACCTCAATAAGTCACTCAGTGCCAAGTAAAAAACTAAATTATAGCTTAAGAGATAAGCTTTATAGTGTAAATAGTTAGATTTATGGAAAAAATTTTTGTCAAATCATATATTGCAAAAATTCAAAATTGTAGCTGTCTTGTAGGTATTTGACATTACTTCCAACACTTAAAGTGCAATATCTTGGCTTCTAACCAATGAAATAGAAAAATTTCGGCGAGGCTTTAAAGGGCAGATATCTAAGCCACGTTCTATCAGCATTGTAACCATCGATTAAAACTATTTCAGACTTAAAATATCAAGTTCTTAAAAAAAATCCCAAAAATCCCACACTTTTTTCGAAAAATAAGCTATAACTTTTTTACATCAACTTCTAGACAAATTCTAATTACGGCATTTGAAAGATGAGACTTTGGGTTATCAGAAACGCTATATATAGAATTTTTTCCAGGACATTTACATAAAAAATTACAGCATCAAAATATAAGATGAAAAAATGGCCATTTGGCACGAAAAGGGTTACGGAAAATTCAAATTATAACTGTTTAGGTTCATATACACAGTACCTTCTCCCAGAGTAATTATTTTACGCAATTTCTCGTTTTCTTTTTTCAAAGCTTCGTTTTCTACCAGAAGCTGTGTAATTTCTGCGCTATTCTCAGTTTCCCTTGGGATACCGATCGATTTATCTGAAAGGTTAGAGTCCTTATCAGAGTCTTCCAATCTCAAATTCAATTCTTCCATATCTTCAATTTCCTAAATAATAAAGAATTAGTTGAATAATGACAATGTAAACAACCATACTCTACCTGAATGAATTCAACTGAGAAGACATTGAGTAGACATGTTAACTTATTATATTATAGTGCATTTCGATACTAGTGCGTTAATGTGATCATACCTAACATATGACACAACGTAAGATTCATATTATTATAAAATTTATGATTTTTATACCTTATCTAATATTTCAGCGTCTTTAAATCGTTTATCGATTTCAATTGAAAGTGGATCTTCTAACTGCAAACAAGATTTAGTATAAGATTTAAAAGTTGTTCGACTTTAATAAATTTATATTTACATAATTTTCAAGCAACGATTTAGAATGCAAATTTTAGTAGGACTTTTGTACGGCGGAAATTTTCAAGTAAATATTTCAATGCTTACAGAAAACATTACAATTCTAGACAAGTGATATAATCGCAAGCTACCAAAATGAAGATTCTAACTGTTTCTACAAAAAGGTAAAGCCAAAATAAAAATTATAACAATAAATATAATAATATAACAATAAATTTTGCAATACAGTATTATAATTTTGCAAGTTAAAACAACAATTATTAGGAGTTTTTGAATTTTAAATACAAGTATTGTGATTTTTCATAGATGTATAGTGAGTGGAGAGGTGGCTGATCGCTAACCTCAAGAGAAGCTAACAAATATCCCCCTCCCCCCCTCTCCGAGACCAGGGGTGGCTTAGAATTATTTTGGAGCAGCATAACTTTAAGTAGTGGCCTATTTTCAGGCTATCCTTATTGTGCTACCAATTTAGTCCAATAATTTTAGGGTAATAAAAAGCTATAAGCGAAAAATTAACAATTTTGACAAAACCTACACTGAATAGACGTTAGAGGGTTATGTTATTATTATGCCCTAGATGGCATCGATAGCTGTGTTATCTCTAATTTGATTCTAATTTTTTAATTTAAACCAATAAATTTAGGTTAAATAGAAATAAGAAGTCGAACTTATGGGAAAAACTAAAGCGGCATAAACAAAAACAGATTTATTGAATGCATGATCACAATTTACAAAGAAAACGAAAATCATGAATTAAAAAAAAACAAGTAACGCCGCACACAACACAAGTCATAGGAAGGGTTCGTGTGCACAAGAAGAAATGCTGGCCGTTAAGGGTATTATTTTCTAGCAATTTGGATGAAAACGATGAAACCTCGAATTTTTTTTATCTCGCATTCTAGTTAATTGAAGACTCACATTAACATAAAATCGAATCAATCCTATAGTTAACAGCATAAAAAAATGCTAATGAGTTAACTTAATATATGTAATAGTGCTTTAATGTTGTTCAGGTAACAGTTTCATTGTCCAGCTATCGGATACTTTAGAAAACTCGCATTCCTGTTCTGGAGCACAGGACATAGCGTCGAGTTCCGATAAATTAAAAAGTTTGTTTATTTATTTAACCAGAGTAAAAGTACATTACATCACAAAACAAAGTAATCTAGCAGAGGAAAATAAATTGCCTGTTCGCCGGTCTGGAATTGATTCTGATGTAAAATTTTAATATTTTAGTTCCTGAATTATTACAATACATCACTATCTTGGAAGATTTTGTAGATATCCTGAAATATGTAGAACATTAACCCTGATAACACAGAACGTTATAAAGACGTTATTAAGACGTTTTAAAAAAGACGAGATAACGTCTTTTTTTCAATGTTAAAATAACGTTTTCAAAACGTCTTTTA
>UELV01180580.1:908-11761 GCA_900490015.1 Megastigmus stigmatizans
AAAATCCCCGCCTATAAATTTGCAGATCTTTTCAAGCATAAATTACAAAGTTGTCCGTGCTTAAAGTTGATGGACAAAAACGGACAAATTGGGTCAATAGGGTTAAACAGCACAGGCAGATGCACAACGTGTGTAAGTAGAAACATGTCGAACCAGCTCAGACGCGCCTTACCGTGTACTGCTCAGTTCCACTTAAGAATTCCCACCTATTTGATCAACCACAATCATTCCATTGTACATTTTATACACAAAAGCAATCCTCAAACATGTCGATTTCTCATCTCCATCATATAGAAATCAAAAACCAATCTTTCTTTCTACGAATTGTAGATCAAAATATCGCCTCGATCCCTTTTACAAATTCGAACCAGAGTACATTGCAGTTACAGTGCAGAAGCATCGACAGGAGTGTATACCCACGCAGAAGTCGATCTACATGTATATACAGCTATACATCCATGACTAATTAGAAATCACAATGCGCTTCTTGCCCCGAAGCTCTCGCAACACGCCAGTGGCATTTAGGTGGGCGGGTTATACGAGAGGCCTCCCTCTTCTCGGATTCCACACCGAATCTATGTATATATGGACAGAGTGAGCCGCAGAGCCGATCCGTTCCGCTACTGCTGCACATCTCGCGCATTTTCGCCGAAGGGCAAGCTGATTTATACGGGCAGACGGGCATGGCGAACAAGCCCCGCACCAGCCCGGCTTTCCATTGTTTTACAAATGCGCGTCCATTCATTGGAGGCGGGCCTGCATCCGAGGGTGCGGATCATTGTGAGACGACGCGAGGCTTTTTTGCCGGCAGCGGGTCGAGCTTCTTTGAACGGCTTGGGATTTGTGATTGATTGTCGAGCTGCCTTTTAGGTCAGCTCTGTTGGTCTGCATAGGTTGAGACGTTGAATTGTATAGAAATGGTATACATGGATGTTAACAAAATTTTTTTGGGTGTATGGTTTTCGTGATCCAAACAATGATTATAAGATTAATTTGTATATCTAGTTGCAGTTGTGAAATAACAACTTCATTCAAACTACCGTTTCGACGATACAAAAAAAGCATTGTACGATATCACACATGCACATGCAAATATCCTTTTGCACGTATTTCATGGAAAATATAAATTTTAAAGATTCATAGAAATTGCGCAAGCATTGTGCTTCCTGCGGGGGGTCAGTCCGCGCAAAAAGTTTTACAAATATTTTAAGGTCCTCCCGCGCAATCTTTAGATCAGAACGAGTTTTAGTTTATCTTTATGTGCGATTCTTTGTTACACCAAACCATATACAGGCTATCCAGCATAAAAGCAAGCGTTACCAGTTGCTGCTCCATTCTTGAATAACTGTGATGAAAAAAGTAAAAAAAAAAAATAACGCGCTGAGATTTCCACCACAACTCATTTTAAAGGTGCATAAATAAACTTTAGCAAGTTTGACCCAGATCGTGGGTGAAAAATTTTAGTTGACACGTTCTCCCCTCCCCCCTTTTTCTCTCTACCCTTCTTTTTTAATAAGAAACTTTTCATGACTCTCTCAATCTCGCGACTGCATTTCTAATCAACTTACTCGGCTCTTCAACAATAACGTCAAAAGATTAAAATGAGATAGAGAGATTTGCATTTGAGAGGTAAAATTTATTCACTCGAAACGACCAAATCTCTCTTGAAAAAACCCAAGACAAATAAGATCGATGCGCTTTACGACTCTTTACACAATTTTCTACGGAGCCAGTCAGCCGACGAGGAGCTTACAGCATTGTTTTATCGGTCGAGCTACGATCTGACGTCGTAAAGGATAGGAGAGGAGAGAGAAAGAGAGAGAGAGAGAGAGAGAGAGAGAGAGAGAGAGAGAGAAAGAGGGAGAAAAAAACGGTTCTCGCTTATAAGCATCGGGAAATCGCGCGCAGCCTCGTTTACCATTCACTTTCAAGACAATCACCGACGATTCCGAGTTTTTGCACTGTATGAAGGGCATAAGCAATTCTTTTTTATCGTGGCCCCGCCCCGTGCTCGCATTTTTCTCCTCCGCTATCCATATATAGGTCGTACGTGTATACAAACACCGGGGTGACCGCGAGGCGGAGATAAATAGCATAATCGAGGAGGCGAAGGTGAAGCTGCGAAATAGGACGTGCCCGAGCTCTATTCTCTCTATCTCTCTCGATCGCTCTCACTTTATCTCAAGAAAAATCGATGTTTGTTGCGATGTATATAACCCCTACAAAAATTTCTTCAACGATGGCCAATACTGAACCAATACTAAACCAATACTGACGTAACCGAGATTCAACAGTGTTATCAATGCAATATTTGACCTGATAGGATAATAGTAGTGCGATAGAAGCAGATAAAGTCCCCGTTAAGTTTAAAGCTAAAAAGGGTTTGATGCAATTGTAATGGAATTATACTTGAATTTAAACAATTTCTTAAGCGCGTGTATAAAATCTTTTTATTATTTCGTTTGAAGTCTTCGTAACAGTAAAAGATCAATGACTCAAATCCTGCATTGATCGCACGACATTTCCTGCACAGCGCGCACACAGTCAAATTTTATTTTCACAGCTGTGCACTCTGCCAATATTGCAAAAACAAAAACTGTGACGCACGTGGAAATAACCTACTTTTCAGGAATATATAAAATGTCGAGAAATTTCATATTAAAATATATGACAGGGCGCAGTACTGGCACCTTCTTATGGCATCCGAGCCTATATACTTCACTATTGTCTTACCAACATTTACCAATATTGATAGTCTAAACTAAATACATAATACTTACAAAGGTTTCTTGGAATAAAAGATCTTAAAAATTTGCTCTGATATTCAGGGTGGTCTTGAAAAATAAGTTTTCGTTGCAGAAATGGCGAGTCTAAAGCTATACCGATACGAAAGCGCGCATCTATATATTTTACGGTTCTTTTGACAAAAAGAGTCATTCGCCTTAGCGGGACGCTCCCGACACATCAATCTTTCTTCTCACCGCAGCTCTTTTGTTGAGAGATCGTAAGAGGCGCGAGAGAAAGAGAGGGAGAGAGAGAGAGAGAGAGAGAGAGAGAGAGAGAGAGAGTATATAACAATGAAGCGGTCGAGCTGCGATTTCCGAGCGAGCAAAAGAGTGAAAGAGCAGCATAAGTTGCGATTTATGTCTTCTTCTTCCACCGCCTCTCCTTACCTCTTCTAACTTTGATTCTTCGCTCTTATTTTTTTTTTCGCTCTTTGCCACTTCGAGGAGGGACGGCCATAAGCGCCGGCACTTATACTCGGTTACAATTGGCCCAGGCCAGGCTCCACTCAGCCGAGAAGCTGCTTCATAACCGCTCTTTACTCGTGAGCTAACCGTTGCCCCGATGCATAGCCACTTAGTTTGCGCCTGGCATTGCTGTAAAATACAGCTTGCTTTCTTTTTCACTTTTTTTCGTTTATGATACCGTCTGGCGCGACTATTAATCATTTTTAATTAACGATCAAATTTTAAGAACTCTCCAAAGTTTTTTATGACGATTAGTCACGCCACAGATGAGCTTTTTGGAATTAACGAGTTTTGAAACTGAGAATTATGACATTTTCAAAAAAATTGTTGCAATTATAAAACCATTTGAAATATGATTACTTGTTCGACGATTTCATGCACTCAAAATTAAAATAAACAATGAATTGATCCAATATTTTCAGTTTTATGCTTTATTTTAAGCACATCAGTGTAGACTTCTTTTTAGTTTTGTAATTATTTTTTTATTGCGATCTGTAAAACTTCGATTCGAATTCTTATGAAAGGTTTCGTTACTATCGACGAGCTATATTTCATCGCTCTTCGACTGAAACCTATAAATATGACGACTCTTTTATTGACATCTCTTATCGATACACTATTATCGCTTATTGAAGCACTGAACACTGAATGAAGAGAGAAACTCACAACATTTTTAGAAAAGAAAAAAAAATTATCGCTACGATTTCTTATGGAGTGAAGTTATTTTGTTGCACACTGTTTTCAATTCTTTTTGAAGATTTAAAAATAGTTCGATTCACATTATTTACGAAGAACTTAGTTCTTTTAATAATAAAAGATTATGAAATTCAGCATAAAAGATCAAATACTAATAATTTATCTAGTAATTTAGTATTTAATACAAGTACTAATAGACTAAAGATTTCCTTTTCAGTCAAAGATCTTATTCAAGTAAAATATCAGACCCAATATGAGTGAGAGCTGACTTTGATAAAGTGGATATTCCGCTCGATTCGAGTTTGCACAAGTTTCGTTTTCACGTATGAGGTTGAAATTTTAAAACATAGCATCATGAAACGACAGCATATTTCTTTTTCTAAGTGCGTTTTTTCCTGCTGTGTATAAAGAACACACAGCTGCACATTCTTATTTTGAAAATTCATTTATATCTTCTTTAAGTACTCAGATAGACGCTATAAAATAATTTACTGATAAAAAGCAAAGCTTATAACTGAAGTTTTTACAATTTTCCTAAAAATGTTTGATCAAAAACCTGTTGTCACCTAAACCAACCTCTTATAAACAATATCAAACTCGGATGTATCCGAAAACCACATTAAAACGTAGTTTTCTCCATAACTTAATCCTCCCTTAGGTAATCAGCCACGCAAACTTTCCTCTCGCCTATCCAACTTGCCGTTCTTTCCCTCTCATTAATGAATTTTTCATTAGCTCCTATTCTTGCAGCGTCTAAATTACTAAGTCCGAGTAAGCTGTATCGATACCCTAATGAATAGATTACACTCAGCTTCCAAGGCATGGATGTATATAGCGCCTTTTGTTAGGTGCCGAGCTCTCGAGAGCAGAGGAAGAGGATTATTACATCTTGGTTTGGAAAATAATCAAATGCCTTGGGAGTAAAATCGACATTTATTTATAAAAGTCAGACAGTTCAAATACTTACTTTGCGTCTTTCTTTTCTTTCCTTTCTGGCGTCGGTACGCATTCCTCGAGTCCAAATATTATTCTCAGTAGGTCAAACATGACACAATTCTATGACGTCTTCTTCTTTTGCGTATCTTTCAAATCTTCTAAATGGTTTTTTCTTTTCCTTTTTTGAGTGTGAAAGTGATTCGGACACGTGCGAAATGAAATATCGTTTAATTACTAGAGAATAAAATAAAATATTGACAATTAAACTATAATTGTAAAAGTATTATTGAACTGTGATGAGATCTTGTTTACAATGGTGAAGAAACCTCATCAGGATAAGTAGATGAAAACCTGAAGTCAAGTAAAGCTTTAATTGAAAAAGCAGTATAGAATCGAAGTGTTTTATGTGGGAAGGATGGCTAAGCTAAGGAGTCGAGGACGTGATGGATAATGAAACCAAGCTTCCGTAACGGAGCGGCACGTCGACGACAACGACGTACAGCTGCTTCCTTTCGCGTGGAAAACTCAATTGAGCCGCTTAAGAGGGCAGAAATGGGAGCATAAGTCACAATGACGTCCTCCATAAAGGCACTCATAAAAAAGGGGACATGTTTTGGAATTACTGCAGCTGATATCTTCACTCGGATAAATTTTAGTGCTGCCGCACTAAGACGTTTTATTGGCCGAAGATGCTATGCTCGATTAAAACGACTCTTTCATATGTCTGCTCTTTATTGACTTCTTCGTGCGTAAGAAAATTAGGTTGGATTCGATTCTGATAATGTTGCTATTGAAATTCATGGGAGCTGTGGTGATGGTTAGTTTGATGAGAAATATTCTCTATGTATACGCACAATTGTTTTTTATATATTATAGTTTTATACAAGTTATAATGAAAAAAATAAGGTGTGCAAAATCACGCTCCAATAATCTTTTGAATTTGTGAATAAATCAAACAACGGAAATATCACTCCCACGACAAAATCTCAACATCATCCCTCTTCCTCTAGGACAAACACGTAGAAACAAAACACGTACAGACAACACAATTCCGCACATCCGCAGTCCTTTTTTCCAATCGTCAAACTGCATTTCGTAATAGCGAGCGTGTAAGCGAGAGGTTCGAAGCCCTGAACGCTCCGCTGCCTCCGCCTCTCTTACACCAACACACAATAGCCACTACCAACTCTCACTGTATCGGCTTTACTCTCCCGTACGCGCTCTGCGCATATATTTATAGCTTGACGTGTATAATGTGCCATATTTTTATACCCACGCGTCCTTCGAAGTAAATAACAACGAAGAGCCTCTGTACTCGTTAGCTCGCGGGGATATGGCTGAGAATCAATCTCTCGAGGGATGGGGGAGGTTCCGATGCATAGAGCGGATGATGCGGAATCTATCAATTCCGAGTAGTGATTCCGCTCCACTGGTGTAGTGGGATGAAGAAGGGAGATCGACTGGCTTTCTCTTACTTTTTTTTTTATAGCGAGCCGTATGAATAATATAGCGGATTGTGTAATATGCATAATGTATTATGGTAAAAGTGGTATTTATTCGTCGGTTCTGACTTTGGATGCACATATAAATCATGTTTTCTATACTTTATACTGTATAACAGTATAGGTATCGATTATCTTCTTGAGGGCAATGATTTTGATTTATTTACGATTCTGCTAACAAACTTTTCATTACTACTAAACATTACGATGCTTGAGCATGATTTTAGTTTTGATATTGAAAGTTCAGTGTTAGCTGGTTATATCTTGTTTAACACGTATACGAGTAAGACGAGTTTGCTGTAATCTACAGTATTTCTCTGAGGCAACGGTAAAGTTCAATAATTTAATTTGATCACCAATTAAATAACTCAGTTTATTACTGAATAACTTTAACTACCTAACTAGAAAAATTCAATAAATGTTATCCTTTAATGACTCTCTACTTATAAGGTCAGGTAGCCGATGCTAAAATTTTATGATATCGTTCGTTATATGTATATAGTTCTAGATGTGCAGTTGGTTATGGTGCCATATACTTAAAAGCAATAAAGTGCGTAGAGAAACTATTGGGTATATATAAAAGAAAGACCGTGTAAATCATAACGTAAAAAGGGAGTAAAAGCTGGGTTATGGCATATTTTTTTCGCGACAAAAGAAAGATGCGATAATCAAAGAAGTGATAAATGGTTGAACAAATTTTCGCACCGTGTAACACGTCTTTGGATGAGTATCAATTGAACGATATCATTTGAATTGAAATAATTGTACGAGAAGAAAAATTCCATTCAAGTGGGAGCTGATCATATCGGTTACTTAGACGGATGAGGTTTCGGGATCTGCGCGAAAGATAATCAGTTCTTCTGACGAAGCATCGTAAAAGTAAAAGCTTTCGAGCAGAAGAAGTAATCCAAAAGAGAGAGAGAGAGAGAGAGAGGGGGGGGAGCATAAGAAAGAGTAAGAATTGGACCTTTAGTAACAGCAGATGATTAATCGGATAGAACCTTTGTGGTTTCTAGATTAATTCGTTAATGGTTTTCATTATTGAGATCCATAAAATTACTAATTTATTTTTTGTTATTTATCTAACTATATCAATCTAAAATTTTGTTAAATTAATGGGTTTCATATTAAGTATCAAAATTTTTCAAACCAATATTAAGCGAAATGTAAAATATGGATTTATAAAACAAATATAACCGAAAGAACAAACATACAAAGAAAACAGATTTTCGACCGAATTAAGACTTTATCAATGTTATAAAATTATTTATACGCGGTATCAGAACGTCCAAGCCCACTTGTAATTTTCAATTTACAAACCGATTCCCGTTAAATTCCAGCATCCAGACCCGATCTGCATGAACATCCGCATGAACACATACATTTTTCTCTTCTGCCCGACGAAGGTACCAACCTCCGATGCATGTACTACCTAATTTCGAACATGATGCTTTCCATGCTACACGTGTGTCTCCCGTTGTCCGTGCCTAGCGTTTAATGGTCGCTCGTAGATTGTCCATCCTCTGTACCTCTCCTACCACTATCAATCCGGCTAAGCGTCGATTTTCCCAAGATATATAGATGACGGCTGCACTCGATACCGGATACCGGCTGACCTTTATAGCTTCCGGAATTTCATTTCGACGCAACCGGAAAAGAGAGTGAGAGGGAGAGGAGGGAGGAAGAGGGAGAGCAAGTCGATCGAACTATAGGTCTGCTCCTTCGAGTTCGTCCCGGACGATAAAAAGAGCCCAGCGAAGAAGAGACGTGGAAGTACTTTAAAGCGCGTGCACATGTGTGTGAGAGTACAACCGATATTTTACTGGCATTGGGATTAGTAGTGGAGAAGCGCAGAATAGAGTCCGCTGCAGCGGATGTATTTGGCTCTGTGTGTGCGTTTGCATTGTAGACGTTTGTGCAACATCTGAGAGAGGACGACTTATACATAGTTCTGCCTCTTTCAGCTCTCGCTGGCGAGTAGTTTCAATCGATGATGCACCGAGCCGCGAAACGACCGACTCAAGATATATGTTTTATTAATTGATGGATTTTTTGTCGCCAGATCGAGTGGATTGATAGGATTCGAGTTGTTTTTACTTTGGAGAACGTTTGCTGATCGAGCTTTGTTATGTGAATTAGTTTTCTTTCACTTTTTTTAAGTGACGTAAACAAGGAATTCATCGAACGGACAATTTTCTTTCAATTAAGATAATTGTTGTGTTTCCGCAGTAAAAAATAATAACGCTCTCTCAAATTCCCAGAGTTTAATTATTGCTCACACTAAATTATTTCTCTAATTTTGTTTAATTGTGTACCAGTTGTTAGTTCCATCATAAAATATTATGAACAAACTTATTTGTTTCATTAAAAGAAATGCTTTTTTAAGTAGTGACATACTTAATTAGATCCTTCTTGAACACTTTTGAATGTTTAATTAAAACTTTTAAAGAATTTTTAGTTTATTAAGCTTAATCTCCAATGGTAAGTTAATAAAAACATTTAATTAATAAATATTTAATTAAATATTTGCACACAGCAATGATGAAATAAATATTCCAATATTTCAGCCGATCATAAATGCGAATATTCAATAAAAACGTTATACGCGCTATTTAACACTATCACACGTAGGAAGACGGAAAATACACAATAGCATTGTGCAAAGTTTGCATAGTTGGTATTCCGTAGCGTAATGTGAAATCATATGTTGCATTTATATACCTGGGTTCGCATAATAAACTAAGCAAACTAGTCTGTAGCGTCTACATTCCTCGTAATATTATTACACAGAGAGCAGCTTGCATAACAGAGTCCAGTTTAAATACGCTTTTCCTGATAAAACCTTCATTGTGACATCCTTATTATTTTAAATTACGATACAGCGGCAAACATTTTAAACTAGAACAGAAATATTTAATTATAGAATAATTAATATTTTTCGTTTATATAATAGATAATTGAAAAAATTTTTTATTTTACGTTAGACAATTAGAATTACGTACTATCAAATACAATTAGTCGGTAACTTTTCAAAAATTTAATTAGACTAGGTACTTGAATAATCAAAAGAGCGTGCAGCGTAACAGCAATTTCCATTTCGAAATTGACCAAACTTTAAGTCTTCCCTGATCAGCTGTCCACTTTGCCAACGGCCCTGCATAAAACTAGTTAAACTTCGTTCACCGTCCAATCGATAGCACACCAATCATTCATCTCTAAAAACGAAAAAAAAAAGAGAGAGAGAGAACGAATAACGAGTCCGTCCAAGCTTGCGTCTAATCATCGTGCACTGTAACTCACTCGTAGCTGCTCCCTAAAGGCAACAACGTCAGGTAAAAAAACGAGAGCGAGAGACACGAGTGGCTGGGAGACTCGCATGAATAGACAACGTAAAATAAACCCCCGTCCCATATGTGTTACCACGAAAATACGCACATACACAGACGTACATGACCCAATATAGCGGAGAACCCATATACGCACGTATAGCGGTGCATGTATTGGAGAGAAACGAAGGGGGTAAAAAAAGATAGAGAAGGCTTATTATGTTTGTTCAGGGGGTGTGGGATCCTTCCCTCTCTTGCTAGTTTATATACACCAGCTTATGGCCTCTATCTATAACCTCTAGCCAGGTTCTATATGAGAAGTTTAATTGAAGCTACCACCCCCTGACGCACACACACATATATATTCTACTTTAGGGATGTTATACAGGGAAAGAGGGCAAAGTACAAAATGACGATCGAACGACATCGCTATTCTGGTACACGTAAATTGTTGACACTGCTAGTGAGTTACTCTACATACACACACACACACACATGCACACACACACGTGCACAGTCTTGGTAGTATATGCATGGGGCTCGTTATAAGCGAGAGGAGGAAAAGAGAAAGAGACTTTAGAGGCCGGAGGCTTGTGCGTTGGTTTTATTAATCAGCCGTTGCGGTGAACAAGAGACGCTTTGTTAACGCTCGACGAGTGTGCCGCGCGAGTCTATAATGCGCGGCTGGAGGTATCGATTTTTTTTTCTCTCCGGTCTTTGATGTAAATGAGGGTTTGGATGGAAAGGGTTCAATGGATAGCGATGAATTTTTTAATCGAGTAATAGATGATTTTCTTAGGTAGCTGAGGAGTGTAAGACAAATTTACGAAAAATTAGGTAAGACAATTCATATAAAAGTCATGTTAGGTAATATTTGTAAAAAATTCAAACAATACCAAGAAATTTTGTTTATATATAATGAATACGTTTTGCATTCGCTAAATGCCTTGATAATTAAATGCTAGTATTTATTACTCAATGTGCCTCAAGTGAAGTAACTAAGTAGAATAAAACTTTTTCATTTAATATGTCAAACATAATATTCCTTCAAAACAGATCTGCGAACAATATGAAAGCGGTTTTACTTCATTAAAAACAAACGGTACAAATTATTCAGAGCCCCCCCCCCCCCCCCCCCCCCC
>UELV01180584.1:6044-19691 GCA_900490015.1 Megastigmus stigmatizans
ATCTATCTATCTATCTATCTATCTATCTATCTATCTATCTATCTATCTATCTATACGCGTTTATTGCGAATTTTACCAAAAGTCGCGGCAGAGAGTATAGCTTCCTTGGTTAAGCGCGCGCGCCCGCGATCGCATTAAACATTTTTCGACCTCGTTGGCTGATATTTCATTCGCACGTTCTATCGTATGGGTATATATAGTATAGCACACCGCAGCTGCTGATGGGAAATCTGTATTGTGCCAGCTCCAAAGCTCGTAAATTATCGAATGCTCGAGCGTTTTATTTCCTGCTGGAAACTTGGTTTTGTTAAATCAAATACTTGCATGTAGGTGTATCGATTTATGCCTCTTCTTACTGGTATCGATTTAGTAGCTTATGGTAACGCGCAAGAGGATTATTGCATATATTTCATATGTGGAAAATGTTCTCGTGAATTTGTCATTGAGCACAACAGAGTGCAACTATACATCGTGTATTTTATTTTACTAAGAAATAAATTCTTTTATTATTGCGGGAGAGGGAAAGGGAAGGTATAACCAAAGATCAAATCATTCAAAACATCTTGTATAATCGTTTTATTTATGAAGGAAATAGATAAGTATAAGTAGAACCTTGAACACTTTTCACGAAATTGTATCTTGTTTTGGAAACAACACATAAATAGTTCGTAAGCTTCATTAAATCTATTGAAAATGTACGCATTATACAAGGTTGAAATTTCTACAGCTGAAACCATTTGAGAGAATATTATTCTAAGTATTCTTATTATTTGCAATAGGTTGTTTTTTT
Source organism: Megastigmus stigmatizans (assembly GCA_900490015.1). NCBI lineage: Eukaryota > Metazoa > Arthropoda > Insecta > Hymenoptera > Megastigmidae > Megastigmus > Megastigmus stigmatizans. The sequence goes on from UELV01180584.1 coordinate 6,835, forward strand.
AAATGATTAGTGAAGAGAGAGAGAAAGAGAGAGAGAGAGAGAGAGATAATTTTAAACTATTAAAAAGATTAAAACTAATAGACCATCTTATAAGAATTATTTATGAATAGTTCAATAATCACGGCAACGTGTTATAAAAACCGAGTACAAACCTGTATGTATATTAGTCATAGGTATTTTTCTTAGAAAATAAGTCAATGAATTCAAATTAGTCACCGCGTTCCAAGTAAGCAACCATCGTCCATTAAACTAACTATACAGTAATCGACAGCAACCAGCCATAAAGTATATGCGCTTCTCTTGAGGAAATAAGCGTTATGCTCTCAAGCTCTTAAGTATTTCCTATAGCAGTAGAGGAAACATATATCTTTCGATTCGCGTAACAATTCTCGCATGATCTATACGAAAAGTCCCTGCACCGCATAGCTTCCTCGAAGGTGGAAAACGCCGCGTGCGCACAATGTACTTGGCAAGAGCACACGTATATAGACTCGCGACTCGTGTGCGGGTTTTACGAGTCCAAAAGGCTAAAGACCTCCTATACCTATGGGCTCGCGAGCGGCGCGAAATATGGAAGATACGGGCGTTTTCACCCGGAGCCAGCTGGTGCAGCCGCCGCGGCCATTTCTGGCATGGACGCAAGAGCCGAGAGCGTCGCGAGCCACAACTGGAAAAGCGAGTCGCGCCGGATTGCTGCTCATATGTGTTTTTTTTGTGCTGCTCTCTTTTACTTCTTTCGCCTCTCGCGCATCGGCTACATATACAAGAGAGCGAGGGACAAGTTCAAGATCAAGTCTATTCACTTTCGAATGCGGGAGCTGGCGCGCGCTCGAGATTCAAGATCGATGATCGATCGAAAGCGAAGGAAACGAACCGTGCAGACCTGCACCTCGCAGTCGATTTACCGAGAGCTTTTCAGTTGCGTAAAACATTATACATGCTGTGTGGACGACGAATCGAGATCGAGCGAGTGACTACTGGTTTGATTTTGTATGCCTTATGTTTTTCTTTTTTCATTCCCGTTCGCGAGCTTGATCCGCGGCATGAAATAGAGATTAGGCGAGGAGAGATTGACAGGATTTCTGGCGCCAAGCACCGCGCCGTCGACCCTTTAGCAGAATACTGGAGGAAGTGTCGCGAGGATCGTTTCCTTCATTGTGCATTTATGCATTTATCAATGTCCGTTGATGTGGAGACTTGATCGTTTTGATTGAATTATTAATAAGTATAAGTCTATATAACTAGTAATTATAGCTGGTGAAGGAATTTAAAGCGATTATGATCAATTATTTCGAGTTGACAGTTGCGGTTTTGTAATGGAAAAAAAAATCTGTGTATGATTCTGAGCGGAAATGGAAGTCCAAAAAATGCAATGCCTCGATCTGATGTTGTTCATATATAAATGATGCATTTAGAAACTTCATTTTCTTTCGATGTAACGAATACTGTACAAGTGATTCCGAAGATTGTTGCACATTCAACTGGTTTTTATTTTTACTATAATTATGTAGCTTCATTTAAAACATGAATTTAATATATTTTAAATAGTAACATCATTCAATGATTTCGTTGTAAAATTTTTAAATGATTCTTGTTTTATTATTTTCCGAGTTATTCTCATAATATGCTTATTCTACTTGCCTTATTATTACAGATTGTATTCCGTGATTAATTGAATAGGGGTCTGTTAATTTAGCACATATAATTTTTAGATGTATGCACTTTGGTGATTTCGGAGAAAATACTTCTTGCTAAGAAAACCCATTATATATATATATATATATGTATGTTATAATTGACATGAAGAGAAAGTTTTTTTCAAATAGAAGTTTTAACTATTACCAATCTTGTGATACTGTCTTGTAAAACCTATATGTTTTCTATATATTTAAAAAGTATTTAATTTCACCGTCGGCAGCCATTGATTCATAATTGCCTAAAATAATTGATTCATTTAAGTATATAAAAAAGAAAATTTAAATTAGCGTCAAAGAAATCTTTCATATGGTGTAAAAAAGAAAATTTGAATGTATATCCATTTTCACAAATTTACAAATAGGGCTTGAAAGCATAAATGTTATTATTCTATATGTATAGTCGACATTTTATAAACTTGATTTCCATATATTCCTTTTATTTACGTTGGATATATTTCAGGGTATTGTATATGGTGCCATAACGGGTAAGTGTTTGGAGCACAAGCAAGAGAAACTACCGTAAATTTTCTTTTACGTAAGAAAGGCACATTCAAATACACTTAAACAAAATGTAAATATTATTCACGATACTTCATAATAGAAAATTGAGCTTCTAATCTAATAATTAGTAAATTGTTTTATAATGGATTAGCATTTACTCAATGACTATAAATATATAACAGTATGTTTTGAATATATTCTACAGCTATTATTTTTGCTTTTCGCCATTACAGTAATTGAAAGATCAGACAAATAACAGTAAAAGATTAACATTTTTTCTACCAAAATTAATAATAAATTTGATTGGTATAATGATTGGTTAGGCTACTGATTAATTAATAATATAAGCAACAGCTGATCAAATAATGTTAGTAGTGCATTGTTGGTCGTTAGAATAATTCAAACACAATCAGTCCACGCTTATAAATATGTATTCTTGCAGTCTACGTAGATTCTGCAAGGGTATATTACAGCAATTCTCATGGGTTCAACTGCTCCAACAGGTTAGAATACATTTTTCATACTACATTCGAGAGATCAAATACGAACATAACTTACGTACTTACTTTTAATTGTCAATCGCTTATTGATCGAATAGACCAAAAAAAAAAGGAGAACAATGAATAATTTATCTCGCCGATGAATAATTCAACGATAGAAGCGTTATTAGAGGATTTTTAGCAATCAGTGCGCACCACAATAATCCCCGGCGAATAATGCGGGACGCCGTGTTTACCTCGAAGATTATTATTCACTTAAGGGAGCAGCTCGCGTCATGAATGTTTGCTCCTATCTCGAAATCGATATTATCGCCTGCAACGCGGGCGGCTGCTCTGCACTTACCCGCCCTTACACCCGAGTGCGTTAAATAACTCATAAGTGCAGAGGCGCGTAGTTAAGAATTCAAAGGGTGTTGATTAAGAAGCATTGTCGCGCTAATCCGCGATGACAGTTGGCCGCATAAAAACTTTCCTCTAATAATGCTGTTCGCGGATTTCGGACCATCGCGGCGTCCCAGAGTCTATAGCGCTGAAATGATAATGACGCGCGTCTCGTGAGCCGCAGGGGATTTCGCGCGCAAAAGTGCGCTCTCTATATCCCGGATTAACATGCGGAATCTCTTCGGAGGGCGAAGGAGAACGAGAAAATCACGAGAGACATTTATTCGCAGGGAGATATATATGCGCGACTTTTTACGTACTGACGAGGTTTTTGTTTCACGCTCGTGTTTTTTTTTTTTCTCTACATATAGACTGATATTCCTGATATCAGCACGTCACTTATGCTGTACATAAATAGTAGGTCTGTGTGGATGTAAAATCTAGATCGGTATTGTGTCCTTCATTTTGATTGGATATGCTTCACTCAATTTCAGTACGAGTGGGTGTTGATTTATAAGCGAAAAATGAAAAGAGAAAAATTTTATACTCGAATTGTACCGAGCACTCGTATACAGAACATTATCAGTTTACCAACTAATCCTGAAAATTCAAAGACACTTTCAGAGGTTCTGTTGAGAAATTATACGTTATAATATTTTCCCACATTCTGATACTATATCAAAACAACACGCCGTAGATCACATACACTACGATAACCACTTGTAAACATTCTCACTCCGAACTTTTTCTAACTATATAGCCTATACACCCATACAATGCAACCTTATATCTATATCTACTGTCTACATTCGAACCTATCGCAAGGACAGATATGCTTCTATATCGATACCCGAGCAGTAAACACCGACACGAAATAAATAACAAGTCGTACACTATCTTCGCTGACGTTATTTTCACTTTCTTTTCCTGACCAATTTAGATTACTTATAGCTGGCTCTTCTCGCAACAATATTTATTTTCCATTAGTGGAGAAGATTGAGCCTTTTTAATAACAAAGATCCTTTAAAACTAAAAGTTTTTATCGAATGTAAAATCTGTTAGTTTTAGTTTCTGTCTACTATATTGAAAAATGTTATTTAAATGTTATATAAGTATTATGTTACACTTTGAATACAATTGACATTTATCAAGATTCTATACGTTCGTGATGTAATGCAATATTACAGTACATGTACATAAATAATGACAAGCTTTCGATCTCTATAACTTTTTAAAATAATGTTTTTGCAGAAACAGAAAAAACATATCTTAGAAATTTTTTTTTACATAAACTATTAAAATACGAAGTAAAAAAAGTGATTCAACTTTCAATCTGAGCTATGAAAATTTTTTTTTTTTCAAAGCTGCAAAATGCGATACAAATATTGTACAACAGATTGTAAATCTCATTCGACTTTAAACTATTTGACAAAGCAAAAATTGCAATTTTTATGCAAATCTCATAAAATCATGCAAAGCATTCGCAGAGAGATACTGCACAGGAACACATCCATAAAATTTGCACGGATTACGAAGCGAAATTTAAAATCAGCGAAAACCTATAAGTATCTGCATTATTGGCTAAATCGAGTATAGAGTAGATTTCGACGAGCTTAGCTGCATCCAAACGCGCCATCAAAGGGACATTCGATTTCCCAGAATCGCTAGGCGATTTCCATTTCAAATTACACTGATAAAGACTTTAATCCGTAAAACGATTCTGACGAAAATACGAAAATTATCAGCTGTTATATGAGTTCTATACGACAAGACGTTTCTAACTTTTCGACTTCTAATCTAATCTTTCTCTTTTTATTGATTACTAAAAAACGAAAATTTCATTCAACTAAACTTGAAAATTTTATAAATGTAAGCTATTTCGTTTCCCGACCATCTTAAATATTGAAACTGGTAACACACACAAAGATAATTACTATCTCTGATATTAGTATTTACCAAATTTCGAATTGAAATATTTATTTAGTAACATAATTTAATAACTATAATGTTATTAATGATGAATTTGAATTAACGCGAATTGAAAAACTTGTTTACTTAGAACAAAGTAGACGCAATAAGTGAGTTTGTAAATATTAAATATTCTTTTAAAGTTTTATCAATTTCGAAGTTTAAAAATCTTCAAAATTCATAAAATCTTTATGAAATAAGTAGTGAAAAAAAAAAACAGAATAAATTGCCCCAAAACTAGCGACCATCAAAATTGCAAGATAAACTATTAAACTTGTAATAGCTTATCTTTGTTTGTGAAAAGACTTGTAATGTAAAACAAATTAGGTAGTCCTCTTACACGACATATTTTAAAATAAAATATTTTAAAATAGTTCAATTAAATATGAAGTAAAACTTATTATTTTAATTTAATATTTTTTGTTCTGTATGCAATGAAGCACATTTTGAAGATTTAATCCGATGACTTTATTTATTTCGATCTTGTTGTAGTCCTCTTTCGATCTTTCATCGAAATATACTAATCTAAGACTATACATACATAGCTAATATACCTCGCGCGCTAACGCTTGCTTGGTTGATATATTTAATTTTATAGATACATATCATACACTTTTTCCAAAAAATCATTTATAACTTATTCAAATTGATTTCTAGGCCTATTCTAACTAGGAAATTCGAAAGATGGTACTTCAAAAAATTAGGAAGATTATATGATCAGTCTATAATAAACGATAGTTTATAGTACTAATATAATAAAGAGACAGCATTTGTTTGTATGCCGATTACAACGAAATTTTGATATGATACATTTTCGGTATCGTGGAGTAACATAGGTTTTGTATTAAAAAATATCATAAATTATGAAAAAAATGAATCAGGAACTACGTTACATACGTGCAGCGTAGTAGTATAGGGGAACAAAGGCGTGCGGCTGTCGGCCGGCGGAGTACTTGTGCAATTGCGCGCCGCCGCGTGGGGAAGCAGAGTCAGTAGTACTTGTTTTAATTTCACACAATTTGAGTAACGACATAACAATAAATTTTGAATAACACTAATAATAACTGAAATAATAGAAACAATAATAAAAATATTTTTCGATACATAAAGTATTTACATTAATTTAAACTTTTTCTTTTAGATTTCTTAACATTTTTTCTTCTCTTTACAATTAATTTTTTTGATTGATTTTTATCAACAATTTCATTTTCTTGCGATTTGTCTTCACTGAGACTTGGTTTCAGTGGACCATCTGTATAAGCACAATGAAAAATGATTGCAAGGAGGGTTGTGAAAACCATTCGTAACGCAATATGAGCAAGATAAATAATTAAATGAATTGGCAGCGATTTTTTCATTGTTAGATAAAGCGCCATTGAGCACGTCAAAAAGTTAGATTTGAGAATTATTCTTTTCCTTATACTTTGACTGTACTAAAATCTGTTGATCACATGAACTGACAAAATCCTTTTTTTAATCTTAAAGATGTGCCGATTAAAATTAACTATTTACAATTACATGCACACAAAGTGTACTCCAACATTTTTACGTCTGTTATTGTTATTTTTTAAAGGACATATTTCGCAAATGGCTCATTTTATTGGTTTTGGTACGTAGAAAATTGTTTCGTAAGAAAAATAGAAAAATTGCCTCAAGAAGGTTCAACAGAAAAAAGTAAAATTTTTATAGCTCCTAAAGTAAAGGGACACTCTTTTCTAAGTCCGCCATTTTATTTGTACAACAGGCACATCACTTTTTATAAGTGGATTATTTTTGGGTATATCAGAACTTACATCTAACCAAATTTCAAAATGATTCTCGGATATTTCAAAAAATTATAGCATAATAAAGATAATAATATGTCAAAGAGACAAATTTGATTTTGATGTTTTTCACGTTTTTCTTGAATAAAATCATATTTTAATAAAATATAAATGCAAAAAAATAATTTATGCATAACGAATTGTCCAGACATATTTTTTTATAGTATAGCATTTTTTATATTATTTTTAATGTAACGATTGTAGAAGTATCATGAAGGGATACAAAACTCGCACAACTTAAAAGTTCTATGGATTTCCCCATATACACATTATTATATACACAATAAGTATTAATGAAAAGGTTCTGCAGTATCTTATACTAAAATATTATGCTGATAAAATTCAATACTTTATTTAATTTTATTACAAAATTAATTTATTATAAAATATTCAGTTATAATTACTACCGTGTCAAAGGTCGGATTAACCTCTGCGAAGGACCGGGACTAATATCAGTATGAGGTCCTTTCTCAAAGACCTTTTATATAGGAACAATGATTTTTCAAAAAGTTGACTATCTTCAAACTTTGTATAGATAATTACTTAAACTCTAAGCTTATACACATAATAACCCGATGTTGTATAGTTAAGAATTTTAAAGACCTACACATATTCTTTACTAAGTTTGACCTTTTTATACATAATTATTTAAACCCTCAGCTTTGACACCTAATAACCCGATGTTTTAGAGTTCAGTATTTTATTGCGAAAGATATTCTTTGACAGCCACATCGAGAGATCCGGGCTTATGATGTAACAGCTTAGGGTTTAGTTAATTTTATTTCATCTAATTGCATTTAAAATGTAGCTGACGAAGAATATTTTTTGCAATAAAATACTAAACTATAGAGCATCTGGTGGTTATGTGTAAAAGCTTAGGGTTTAAGTAATAATATATAAAAAGGTTTAGGATAGTCAAGAATCTGTGTATGCCTTTAAAATTCTTAACTATAGTATATCGGGTTATTAGGTTAAAAGCTTGGGGTTAAAATACTGAACTCGAGAGCATCGAGTTATTAGGTGTAATAACCTATGATTTACGTAATTTATTTTTTATCTAGTTGAATCTAAAGTATAACAATCTTGTCTTCTATTCATTTTCTGAATCCAGCAATTTTGAAAAATATTTTTGTTTCATGGCACGTATTTGTCATGTCCGTCCAGTTTTGTGGCGCCTGAGGCTATAGCCCCCTTAGCCCCCCACCCCTCCCGGCCCGCCACGCTTTTCTCGAATTTCAAGTTGGCAACCCACGAATTAAAATTATGCACACATATAGTTACGCACAAAGTCTATTATTATGAAGTTTTTCAACTATTTTGTTAGTTTTATGAGAATTTAATGAAGCTTCCTTTTTATTTTGTAAAAATGAAATCGTCATAACTCTTCATTATAAAAGTAGAATGTTCTATTTTTGAAATTAAGAGAAAATTTATGCTTATAGCTCGAATGGGTGCTTTAGGTGAAACAATAATGGTAATTAAAAATGATACCTGAAAAATAGACACTTTCTGTGGCTGACTTTAAAATATTTATACATGAAAATCTTTTTAATATAGACAAGCAAAAATTCCTCGGTTGATAACGCTCCCTCGGGTCCAAAAAATGAAGGAACCAAAAATTATAAAGCCTAAAAATTATAAGACTCGAAAAATTAAAACGCCCAAAAATTATAAGTCCCAAAGGGTTGATACACACCTACACATAAAAAAAAGATTTGTAAGTGCAGAGACCGCAGACCTGAGACTGAGATTTGGCATTTTAACTATATATAGATTTGTTAAAAATATTATTTCTATTTCGGCTTAATAATACTGTTCATTATCAAATTGTTGTGTTTTATTCGTCAGTTTAGTGAATTAAGCCAATTAAATAGAATTAGAAATGTAAACTATACATTTTTGTAGTTACTACAATGAGGCGATTAATAGCAATACGGAACTTTCAATTATTATTAAGTATATAGACCGACGTAAAAAAAAATAGAAGCTTCTGAACTTTTTCCAGATATCTGCTGCTAGATAGTATTAGAAAGGAACAAATCTTCCCTTTCTGATCCAATCGACCCAAAGAGCAGATGCTCAATGTCAGTCCTTGTATATAAAATCGCCACAGTTACTAAATACCTATTTGTCTTCTCGTAATGACATGTACCGAATCTTCATAAAAATCTAGATCATTGATTTTCCGATTCACGAAAGATTCAATCATGTATCTCCAGAAACTTGAAAAATATCGAGCTATCATTTAAATCGTCCATGCGGCTACATATTCTGTAAAAGAAAAACACTATTTATGGCATGGCGCACCCCAGAGTTCATCTCGTGCCATTTTTCAGTCTTGGCGAGGATCGAGGCAAGCAAGCACTATATATAGAGCCCAAGCCCTGCAACTTCCCACTACCTTTTGGTTAGAGGATCCCGAAAATCTTGGAAACAATCTCAGTTTCGCGAGGTTGGACATTTCGCGAGCGCTAAAACTATTCGGCAACTCTTGCTGCTGCTGCTGCAACAGCTAGCCCAACCTATAAAATTTACGAACCCATACCATCGCCTCCGCCACTCCACTATACATCTATATTTTCCCTAGATAAAGCTCCTTTATTACTTATCCCTCCCCCCTATCCCTCTACCACAATACGCGCTTCTTTTAACAATTGCGTATATGTCCATTACCTCTTTTTGCATTACTTATACCATTCTCTGTATAATACACACACAAAGATGATTGAGCACATACATATCTTATAGATTCCCAGCATAAAATTTTGCGCGCTCGGGATTGGGAATCAACCCCCGCAGCAATTTGAAGTTCGGCGAGGGAGATTCGAGAACGAGCGAGCGAGAGAGAAAGAAAGAGAGAACGAACGAAAGACGGTAGCGTATAGTAACAGCTCTAAGCCTAGGGATAAGGTATGTATTCGTATATAGGACGCGAGCATTCCATGTAAAATATAGCTCCAATAGAAACTTTATTGGGATCTCAATCTTGCTTGAGTTTCTGTAAAAGTTGTCGGAGCAGAACGTATGTTTGATTATATTTGGCCTTTGATATGCACAGTTCCCTCGCGTAGCTCCAGCCTTGATTCCTGTGTGTTATTTATTTTCGGAGAGACCTCGCGCGTCCTTGTCTGCCTACCTTCGGGGCTATGAGTTTTATATATATATATGTGTGTGTGTGTGTGTGTGTGTGTGTGTGTGTGTGAAAGCTGTCTTTCAGTCTCTTTCGTTGTGGATTTGGTACACATGTGTTATGTGAGTGTGATCTACGAGTGTGAACAGGTACGGGAACAGTGCAGGTTGCGAACAAATGAAACGATGCTGAATTAATGTTGGATTTGTTTCAAGTCGTTTCCAGAATTAATAACTGCCTCGGACGCGCCTCTTACTATTGAGTTTGATCATTCTTTAAAGTTGCACCGATATCTTTGTTAATATTTTATTGAAAAATAAATATTTTCTGTTCGAATGATATTTATTAGAGAATTTCCCATTATTATTTATCAAAAGCTTTATTTTGCAATTGCGATTTGTAATTTGAACAGCACTAAATATCATAATTAATTTAATTACGAAATTAGATTCGTTTCGTATAATACTTTGTTCCACCTAAAATTAGAAAATGGCATTAAAAATATTTTGTATTCTGCCTTGTACCGTGGTTCCAATACAGTATAATAATTGAAAAATATTGATATCAGACATTTTGAAAACTTCTACTTGGTCAGGACGATGTTCCATTTAGTTTTCATTTGATTGGATACTTTGTTCTGTTTTATAAGCCTATTTTTATTATATGTACAGCAGATAAGAAGCCTGAAAAGTTTGGACTCGGAGGACCGAGTTAGTAACCCTCAACAAGGAATATTATAAGTTTATCTTAGAGTAGTTTTTGAGTATGTTATTTGCTCGTAGAAGTAGTCGTTACAGTTGAAAAGTCACTTTATAACGCGAATGCAGCGCGCCTATATTAAAATAAATGGTTTGATTATGAAGTTTGAACTTAGACGAATCATTTTGTTTCATTACGCTTTATAAACAATGTCGTTTCATAGTTATTAGGAAATCTATTTTGCACATTCTAAATGATAAATTAAATAATAAAGCTTATACTTATAGTATAAAGGCAGAATTTTCCATATACAAATATAAACATCAAACTTGTCGACAATGTTATTCTAAATTTTAGTTCAATTCCACTTTAGAATAAATCAATTTCAGTCTGACAAAATTAACATGCACTTCGACATACTAAGACTTTTGTTTTAATAAGAATCAAGACTTGTTATATTTTTCCTGATCATTTTGATCGTAAAGTATAAGTGTTTAATAATTTAAATGAAACTGGAATTTCGGAGCAAACCATTAAACTCCATATAAATATAAATTGCTTTTTATCAGCTTTTATGGAATCCCGTCCTTAATTGTAGCATGAATAATAATCGAAACAATAGTGATTTCTTTGAAATTGATATTTTCTTTATTTTCAACTGCGCAAATTACTTGTTCTATTCCAATAATGAAACTAAAATAATGCGACACCACTTAAGGAGTAAGCCGATTCAGACTCTCGAATATACCTGCTGCCTTGTACTTACATTATATCGTAATAGTAAATCAAATAGGCAATTAAAATAACCCTAATATATATTATGCAGTTTTTTATTATGCACATACAGTGAAAAATTCATATCAATTGCATTTATACATGTACCTTGTATTCTTAATTCGAAAATATGTATATTACTACACAAATAAAAATGTACTTGATACTTATACACATGTACGTTTTAAAGTTGTCCAAACATTAGATTGCGGGCATAGACGCGCGAATAAATTCTCTCACGTGGAAGAATCTATACGTTGTCGGGTGAAATTAGCGGATGAAGGCAGCGTCAATTCAATCAGCGCGATGTATAGCAAGGGGCTATATGCAGAGAGTCAAGGAGGGACGAAACTGCAGGAAGGTACGGAGCGAGACGAGAAATAGAGATATATACAAGGCGTCGAACAGTAATCTCGTTAAGCGGACGAGCCCCACGGCATCGCGCACTGTGCTTCGCCACGGTCATCCGTCCCCAAAATTAGCTTACGCCGTACTTTGTCTTGGTGGCTGCAGCTTCTTCTACGAGTGCGACAGACTGCGACCGGCCGGATATAGTTGCATAAATAGGCAGTAATACAGGGTAGGAGAGGTGCCAGGTGTTCCGACGTGAGCTATAACCCGACGGCATAGCAGGATACGACAACGCGTAAGGTAAAATACCCAATACCTGGACACATTTTTTAAAGCAATATTTAATATCGATATTTTAAACTAAAAGTCTTTTATTTTTACATTTTTTTTTGTTTTAATATATAATTTGGACACTTATGAGTCGATTAAAAAAAATATATGCTATTATATGCTAAACAACCGAGAGGTGCGCCAAGTCCTTCGGCGAGCTAAGGTAAAATACCCAATACCTGGACAAAATGAAAAATCAGACCAATACCTGGACAGAAAAGCAAATCAAAATTATCACGAAAAAAAAATATGAAAACAAATAAAAAAATTAATTCAGTGTTTTTGATAATATTATCTATATAGTTCCTTTAAATTTCTAATAATTTTCCACATTAATTATTTATAAATAAATAGTTTAAAATATGACCCCAAAATTGTCAAAAACAGTAAAATTTTACTCGATTTTGCAGAATGTATAAAGTTATATATTACAATAAAAATTAATTCTACGTATTTATATATACTTGTAATAATCTTATTTAATAGCAATTACACTGTTAAACAATATTCGTAATAGAAAACTAATAAAAAAATAATTTTTTTATATAAAATTACTTGTCTCGGTATACCTCTTAATTGCGTAGTACCTGGACAAGATAGGCGCTAGTGTCCATATTTAGCTATATGTAAGTCACCTCGAAGTTAGTAGAAGGACAATTTCGTATGTTGGATGGTACTGATCGCTTTTGTGATAGCTTAATTA
>UELV01180588.1:2391-21592 GCA_900490015.1 Megastigmus stigmatizans
TATTTTTTTTTTTTTTTTAAATTCAAATTGCTTAGAAACTTTCTGAGATAAATGGGAAAAACAGAAAAAATCGATTTTCTCAAAAACCCCACCTTCATATTTAACCAATATTGGTAAAGTATAGATATATGATATATTCACTATATTTAAATTAAAGTAATTATGAAATTGCGTATCTTATAATTATTATATATAAAACCTACAAATTTACTCCCAATAGAAGAATAAAGTCCAAGCTCCGTATATATAAAAATTAAATTTAAACTATTGATATAAGTATTTACACTGTTTCTTGCGGGTGAGACTCGATGAGTACGATAATTGTAGACGTATAGCACTGCTTGTGAACTTGTGATAGTTGCAACGTGAATCAAAATTATTACAAATATAAAAATCAAAAACAGTGGCATGTTCGTAAAAGACTATAATAATATAATTAGTGGTAAAAATAGGTAAAAAGTTAATATAATCGATAATTTAGAAAAAGAATGCTATTTTTAAGTACTTAACAGATTTGAAATGTACTGTACTAGCCAAATAAAAAAAATTCTACTTGTAAATAGAATATAGTGGAACGATATACAATACTAAGTAATTTTAGTAATTATATAGAGCTCCAAAAAATTTTTTCGGAAAAATGAAAAACAGGGGTCTTATGAAATTCAAAGTAGATTAACATCCCAAAGTTTGAAAAAAATCGATGAGGTCGATTTTTTTGTTCGTTGAATCCATATGTCTACAGGGTGATTCATTTTACTCACTCCAGGCAAATATCTCGAAAAATAAGCGGGAAGAAAAAACATCAAATATAAAAGTTTTAGGTTTCACAGGGGAAAGTCTAGCAATGCCCTTAACCATAACCTTGGTATTTTTTTATTGGAACCCCTACTTTGAACTCGAAAATGGAAAACGTGCAAAATTTTAATTTTATTATAACATTAAAATAAATCACCCTGTATACCCTGTTCTATTTTCATCAATAATAATTGTAAGTAATTCTTATGATGACGTATATGTAGTTGCTTTAAATTATTTAGATATAGTTTTATTTAAATTATATAAAAATACGATACTATATTATATACAGAAGCGGCAGTGGGAAAAGTCTACCTTAAAGAACGTATCTCTCAAGAAGCAAATTAGTTTTCAACGAGAATGTATGATTTATCTCCAATATTTAATGGGCTCCACAGTTTTAGCATAATTCGCTCAGATAGCCGTCATTTTCTCGATCATCGTGTCTTTGGATCCTTTTGGTTAACAACGGGAATAAATAGGAATTGTGGAAGATGCACATTAAATCGTCGTGGCACAACACCTGAAAATCAAAATTATTAATTCATTTAAATGAATATGCGAATCGCATTAAACAATATCTATTGATATTAGATTCGATCAAACTTCTATAATACGTATGCTTAAATAAATGTATAATTTCTTAACAAAAGGTTTCTTCGTGTCACTATGCATTATGACTATATCTACCCTGATAAATAAAGTCGTAATAGTGGACGGGTTTACTGTTATATGTTTCGTCACGAGAGTTGCGGAACGATGTACTGGAATACTTACAATAGCATCACCATAGACCTGCCAAGAAATCGTTAAAATTAGATTCATGTTAGTTAAGATTATATAGCAACAGGAACAAAATCTGTTGATCGTTATACTTGAGGAAGTTTATCAGCGTTTTTCAAACTAACGGCTTCATCGTTGAAATCAAATTTCTTAATTTCTTCAGTAGCATGTCTCGATTGTTCTCCAGTGCGATCATACTGGAAAGCTATGAGAGCTACTTTATCCCATTCTTTATTCAATTCCTGAACATACTAAAAGTTCCCCTTTCGTGCAGTTTCTATCGCTCCTATTAAATTTGTTAACATATTAATATACGCATAAAACATAATCATCGAAGATTTCATACTTTTAATGGAGGCTTACTTAAAACAGTGCCAACTATTTCGTCGTTAAGGACACCGTGTTAGAAATTTCTGGACCTGATAATATCCTTGACCTGATGATGGTTGCGCATGCAAGAATCTCTCTACTCCTGGAATTTCGGGTTCAAATTGAACTGTGGAAGTGTAGAACCGAACTCCCGAGCAGGCACTTCCATCAAGGAACATCTTATCAAGTTCATCGGTTGGACGGTTGACAAAGCTCGCCTGCTTGAACGCCACGTCCTTCATTTCGCACTGCGAACCCTTGATTTTGCCAAGTGCGGTTTCTACGAGTGAATGATCCTCGTCCACCGCAAAAGCGAGCGTGACACATGACAACAGCTCGATACACTTGAAATCCATGTTTCAGTGATCGGCGACAAGTCGAGACTGTAGCTTCGCGCGATTCCCCGACGAATGACGTTAATCCCGTAGATCCAATGCATTTTATTAGCGACCCTTCAAAATTATTGTGTGTTATAAAGAAAGATAATGCCGGGTACGTCTTGGTAACGAAGATAAACTTTTCGTTGTCTTCCAAGAACGATAATATATTGTATCGGTAATATTTATCTGCAAGATTGACTATGTGCCAAAGATTATAGGCGATGAGAAAATTATATTATTGTTGTTTATTTGTTTGAACTGTCGAAAATATTTTCTTTTATTGCATTTTATACAGTTTGATTAGAACTCTGGTTTTTCCACTGCAGCTATGAAATTCTGTTAAAAAATATTCAAACTGAGACAATACTTTATTGCTCGTATAATAATGTACGTGACTCGAGAAACAATTCATTTGAAATTTATTATTTTTTAAAAATAGTAATAAAATTCCGATTGGTTAGTAGCTATATTTAACTGCTTGTAATGCAATACTGTATTGCAATGAACTGTTTTTTAATTGTTTCCTCCTTGAGCACAGCTGTCATAGCACGATGAGCTGCAAACGTAAATCGAGAGCGCACGGGATAAAAAGCTAAATCTTGATATTACAAACAGTTGAGCGAGAATAACGTAACTTTATTATCGCTTTACACACGAAGAAAGTTTATTACCTTTTCTTTCCTATACACGCGATGGTAACTTCGACATTAACCGTGTATGTACACATAACTTAGAGCCAAATATTTGTGTAATGTCGAGATGATTTTATTAATTGATTCCTTACACATGTGACTTTCATAATTTTGATTGAGTATTATGAGGAAAATAATAATTTTTATTCATAGACGAAACATACGGTAATATTTTACAAGTTGATACAAAGTTCGATAAAGTCATCTCTATCAAAAACCAATATCCGGTCATTATAGGCCCAATCAAAATCTCGCAATGCAGATCATTTGCAAATTCCTCTATACATATATATATATATATATATATATCTAATGAATAAATTCACCGGGTGAACAATGAAAATTGCTCGGCCATTAAAAACTCGGTGCGCGCGGCAATAAAAGCGGAACGTGATGCGGCACACACACACACACTGCAAGGCGGAGGTTAAAAAAAATGACACCCCTCATCAGTTTTCATTGAAAGGCACAACTTGTCCACTTTGCTGTGTGTGCGCGCCATGTGCATAGCGTTCTCCATAATGACAAGCCGCGGCGTGTGGGTCTCTCTCGTTTCTTTTTTTTTTCTCTCTATACTTGCGGATATTACGAGAACGCGAGCTTGGAAATTATCCAAATCGCGTTGAAGCGTATAGGCGAATAGGAGCAAAAGAGAAAAGAATGCTTTTAGCGGGTGGCAGTGCGAAGGAGTGAAGGGATTAATTACTGGGACGATTTGAATTGTCGTACTACTTGGTGCAGTGCAGTGAAATACTGTAATTCGAAGAGTTGAAAAGATTAATATTGATGCAGGAGTATATGTGCGAAGTTAATTGTGCAAATAAGCGGCTACAGATTTGTTTTCTTATGCTTAACTGTTAACATTTTTGCGTAATTGTATTCGTTGAATCACAATGAAATTCCTTGTTCGATAAAATACTGAATCTAGATCACAAATTAATCCCCTTCCTTTGCATAATTAAGCAACTTTTTCTAATATCTCATTCTACGGTATATTTTTCTTTTTACTTAACAAAAATAACAAAGTATACTGACGCGTAAAACAAAGGTTAGCTCAAATAAGCCCCGAAAAATCAGAAGAGAAAAGAAGGCCAAAGTGTCAGACGCGATGGAATGGCGCGCGGCGTTTGAAGCTTATATACAGCAGGCAGAGCTCATTACGAGTCAGCATAGTTGCCTTTACTTTACGACTAAGCGCAAGTTCAAAAGCGCGTACAAGACCGGACTACTATTCTGTGTGCACAGTGTATATATATTTCGTTGTACGCGAAACTTGCGGCTTTGTAGTCGCGGCGAGCCGGGCAATAAATTTCACTTAGTCCGCGGAAATTCATTTTAGCTGGCGCGGCATAAGCCTGTCGAGGTGTTTGATTTCCTTCTATATCGTCGAATACTTATATAGTTTTGAGATTAATTAACGAATGTTTCGACTATAATTTAAAATTGAGCCCTGAAATCAGTAATTCTCCGTGCTAATCGCTCCCAATGAGAGAGTACAAATATATCCATCCAAAGTCTCTATTGTTCGCGAAAGAGTATAGAAACCACATATCTTCGACGCGTCTTTTAACACAATCCAGGCAGGAGTGGCGCATAAGAATGCCGCAAAAGATCGTGTAAAGCCAAAGGTGTATGCACATATATACACGCGCAGGCACACAGAGACGGAATTGCCCGATCTCCTTATTGCGATGCAGTGCGCGGCGATCGACGGCCACAGAGAGAGAGAGAGAGAGAGAGAGAGAGAGGATGCGAGGAGTCGCCAGCTCTTCTTCGCGGAACTAACAAACACACTCCCCCTCTCTCTCTCTCTCTCTCTCTCGACACTTGCTTTTTCCCCCTTTTTTTGCGCGCTTCTATTTTTCCCGAGGAAGAGCCTCGCACACGCGGGGGCATAGCTAATGAGAGTCGTGATGGCGAAGCAAAAGAGAGAGAGAGACTCGAATTTTGAATGCGAGCCAGTGGTGCGATGCTATGGAAAGTTTAGTTTGCTGTTGCGTTATTTTACCACCGATAAAAGGAGCCTCTCCGGCCCGCGTGTTCAATTGATATTCCTCGTGGCGCCTGTAATGGATTTCGCTGAATCACGTAGCGCGGTTGATTCTTTTTTTTTTTCTTTTTTTATCGTTATTACTCGCGCGGCTTTCGGCGAAAAGCAACGGATTTTTTCAGCAATCGTGGAACGGGAGAGAACGTATAGGTTTCGAGTTATTTTTTTTTGGTGAATGCTGATGGGCCTACTCGAGCTGACGTTGGTATTTCGGGATTTATGGGGAGTTCGCGTGCAATACTAATTACACGGTAATGCGTATAATACTCGAGGGGTGAAGGAGCGGAAGTGTGTGTGTTTGCGACGAGGTTGACGTTTCAATTTGGAATTTTCTCGAATCCGAGTTTAAAGAAAGTATATATAAAGATATTAGTTTCATGTAAAAACCATGTATTTATATATCGAATAATTTGAAACCTGTTTATAGCTTGTACACTTATATTTTACCAGTTTGCTAATGAAACGTGTATTTAAAGCTTTCTATATACACGCTTAAAAGTCGATTAAGCATTGCATAAACATGGTATATACATATAATGAAATGAGAAAATTCAATTTCGAAATTTACGACACCCTGTTATTACATTCGTACGGCAGTGAGCGCATGCAGGTGTATAGCTTATACCCACATATACACACATATATATATATACAAAACACGAAAACTGCATTCAACTTTTCCCTAATGACGCTTTACCACCGTAACACGATAAATTTCTCAATGTATGCACTGCACATCGACACCGCGAAAATCACCGCAGCAGTATACAGATTCCGGCAATCCAAACTAACGGTATAAATCCTCGCAATCTTCTCGATTTGAGCAAATATCAGACCGCGCTAGTGCATCGCCCGCTGAAACTCACTCGCCCACGCGTTACTGCGCGCGCAGCGTGTCGATTTACCAGGTAGCACGAAATTAACTAAACTACAGCGCGACTTTTCGATCCGTCAACATTTATGTATTATATGGTGCGCATATATCCCAGGTGTGTTCATTGAATGATCGGGTGAGAGTCGATTTATCGAGCGCAAGTTTGCGTGCACTGCTCGAGGGTGTGAGCAGAGGAGAGGACATATTATTCAAGCCGAAATTTTAACATTTTATAAATCTTGATTTTAGTTCGCAATTGTAAGCGTGTGGAATCTCTATATATTTATTTCATTAATTAAACTGCTTTGGATTATAAAATCTTCATTAATAAACTTTATGCTTCGATTACAGATACTGTATAATATAGTAAATATTTACGTAAACGGTATCTATGTGCTTGGCAAGGTGTTATAAACGAGCGAATGGCGGTCGTAATTATCAAAGGAAGTTTATCAACTCCGTTATCCGAGCGTATTAAGTTTCTTTATACTTATAAGCCCAAGTCCCATACACGGTCTTTATGTCAATAACCCTAAGCTAAACATATGCTCTGTGATCATCATCGTTCGAGTCATAATTAAATAATATTGTAGCGAGATAATTGTCAAAAGGCACCGCATTTTTAAATATGCACAACCAGTAGATTTCTACGGCAGAGAACACTTTTTATACTGCACATATGAATTTGTATCTTAAATTAATATAATAAATCGATTACCCTTGAAATATTGAATTTCAAATAAACAGGTTTCCATTAAAGAAAAAAAAAAATAATTACGAGTCAAAAAAGTATGCGATGCACCTATGCCAATATTTCGTAAAAACAAAACGATCACTACAATACACACACGCAGGCATCGATGATTTACACTTGCACACGCGTTACGGATCTCGTCATCCGCGGAATATAGCGCGAAGTGCAGCGCATATTTAATCTCCCACTTTCCGCGCTGCAGCGCATCGGAGACATTTTTACGCTCGCGGCCGCCTATATATAATATTGTCCGGCGTCCATAAATCAGGAGCGAACTTCTACGGGCTGTGATCTGTTCTTGGCGCCCACGTAGACGAAATTAATTCTCGATGCCTATGAGCGATATAGGTTGGACGATGTTGGCCGATGTGTGTATAATACGGGTGGACGAGTGACGAATGATATTTTCACCCGCACGCGGTAATCGATGAGTACAGCCCAAATGTGCGCAGAGTATTTTTTTTTTTTTCAATTTCGCTTTTTCGAGTTTGTGAATTTATTGCGTATTATAAGGGTTTATAATTCAATCATCATAACCGTAGATACAGTCAATAAAATTGCATTGTTGTAATACATCGTATACACGAGTGAAAAAAAAAAACTGAAAAATATATGTCGCATGGCGAGCTTCAATTAATAATATATAGAATCATACGAATGTCAACGCATGTTACGATACTCTGATATTTTTTTCATAGTAATTTAAAAAATACATAATTAAAGAATATAATTAACGATAAATAGTATCGATAACGGAATTCGTTATCGCTTAATTGTACTCCGCGACGAAGGACCGACTGGCCATCCTGCGATAATCTCACGTCTTAAAAGCAGTTCGACAAAGGGCATCTACACGGATATATATCCCACGGTGTGCATCAGAGCCTGCAGCAAGCGAGGCAAAAAGAAAAGGACGTCAAGAAACCCGCACAGCCTCTCTTTCCCCCAAAGATGTCACAATGTGCAGCGGCGGCGGCGTCAGCATCAGCGAATGACACTGAGCACGCGCCTCTCCTTCCGCCCGCCCACGCATCATCCCTCTCTCTCTCTCTCTCTCTTCATATCCCCTCTCTTCGACCGACTACCAAAGCTTCTTCTTCTCTCTCTCCCTCGCGCACACACACACACACACAGAGAGGAATAATGTCGGCAGCATGCCGGCTCGCACCGAAAAGCTCAGTCTTACGCGAACGCGCGTCTCGTGCACACGTATACCCGCCGTTATTATATTATATATACAAAACCCTCGGCCATGACTTGAGATCAGCTGCGAGTACGAGTTGATTTTATTATTATAGTTTATCGTTTCTTTGAAGACGATGTCGAGTTGATGTTCGAGAGTGCGAGGTATACGGAGCGCAGAGTTTGAGGAAAGATGACGGGCTGCTTGGCGATTGTCTTGGCGTTTCTGCTGCCGGCGATTCGCGATGCCGTTGCCGAAGGTAATTTTTTTCCATATTTTCTTTTATATACAATATATATGTATAGTAGTTGGGGGAGATGTCGGGTTGGCGAGGTTTTTAAACGAGGGAATGACACAATATCGAGCGAGATCGTGTGGGACGAGCATAGTGTCTCTTGGAATTCGCAATTGCGCGTAATGTGCGTGGTTATGTAGAACGCTTCGTTTAGAGAGAAATATATTTTATTTTGAATAGCGGATTTGTTTCCTTGTGCTGAAATTAATTACACCGCGATGGTCGAATTGAACGAATGCTTCCTTTAATGGATTGTCTACGAGTTTCGTCGAAACAAATCATCAAATTAATCGCGGTACATTGAAACAATTCATAATAGGTATTACGTTATTTAATTATGGACACATTTTTGTTTTAATTTCAAGAAATAATTCTCATAATTTGATTAAAGAAAAGGAACCGTACATTATCTCCATCGAAATATTCCAATAATCTGCCTAATGATCACATCGATATACGTAACGCAGTATACCCCCATATGCAAATCCAAATTATCTCAATTACCAAACATACAATCTCCTCGTTTTGTAACTAGTCTACACACTCACACACTGACTCTCAATAAGATAACAAACACGCGGAGCTCCTCAACGAGTCCAATATCCAATCGACCATTCGATCGTTAAAATATATATGCAAAGCTACACACGTGCCTCGGATCTTAAACGAAAAGAAAAAAAGGATTCATATAAAGACGAGGACAAGTATTATCGGCGAGACTCGTGCAGCGAGACTCCCATAATAAATCATAGAAAAGCACACGGTCATTAATCAAAATGTATATCCCAGTATCCGCGGTCCTCTATCTAATTTCAAGATCGGATATATATAATATTTCCTCGTCCCGTATCGCTATTATTATGCATACGGGACGCGCGCGCGCGCAGAAAAGGCCGTACACCACGAGACAAAACAAAACTTTTCGCGCGTCGCTACGGCGCGTTAAAAATAAACGCGAAATATATATTCGTATACATACATATAAGCGGCGGATATTGTCGCGGCTCGTTTTCACGCGTTCGCGAGCCGAGGCTAAAATATATACGAGCCTCGAGAGACAGATTCATTGAACCCTTGCACTTGCGACTGTCGCGCATCTTCTTCTTCTTCTTCTTCTGCTCCTGAACTCCCCTCTTTCGCTCTTGTTTCTCTAAATTCTTCGTGCATGCGAGCACTTTAGGCGTCTCTCGGTATATAAGTATATTCGCGCGAGCTGTGCTTCACCTCTGGGCTGCTTGTTTTGCTTTTAGTTCGCGGGCCTATATGTGTATATATGTATTTTGGGCGCAGTGTCGATTGAAGAGGAGGTACTTAAAGGATATCCTTCTTCCCTCTTTCAGAGATTTTTAAAATAAACTCGGGCAGACGGAATTTTCTGATCCATATGCTGCCAAAAATGCTTTGTTAATTTGCATTAAAATTGTACTTTTAGTATTGGCTAAGTTAATGATGCGAAGAACAGTTAATCAGACAAATGTGCCACGTAACGAAGCTCACAATTGCATAAAATATTTAAATTATGCATTTTCCTGTCTGTCTCATATATCCCACTTCTCGCGCGCGCTCCTCCTTTCTCTCTCTCTCTCTCTCTCTCTCGTGTATTTGTCTTACTCTCTTTCTCCTTTTATTTTTCTCTCGCCTTCCACTTCCCTCTCTACTCTTTCTCTCGTCATTTCGAGAGATATCAACGACAGCTTCCCGCCATATGTGCCGATTCTCCTCGCTCATATTCTCTTCTCTCCTTCTTCATCCTCTATATACTCTCCACTTCATTATCTTCGTCATTATTGTTATCGTCCCCGTTTTATCGCCTCGTATTATCTCCAATTTCTATCGCTCTCTCTCTTTCCTTCTCTCCCCCCCCCTCTCTCTCTCTCTGGCTTTCTTACTTAAAGTTTATTATCTTATTTGCTTTCGTTGCTCGCTGCGCGGATAGAAAAAGTGTGAGAACTATAAGTAACGACTGATGGAACAATCGTCTTCGTGTGTTTGTTAATAGTGTGTTATACTTACTGCTGTATTCAAATTTTTCTATTATGTTCCGAGATGTACGATTGAATATTGTTTGCACTATAATAGGTTATTTAACTTATGACAATAGATGGAATAGTTGAAATAAATGTTGAATTTTGTGTCTAGTAATAAATTACTTGCATGCAAACAAGATTTTCTTATCTGTTTCATTGACAGCGGTAATATACAGCGACGATCTACACATGCATGCTTGGCTACCGATTCTTCGCTTTCAATTGCTAATCTTATATTACAATTACACACTTATTGCAGATTTAATTAGCTGTGCTTTAAATTTTACATATTTATAGATTTGTCTTTAAATTAAAATAATGTTAATAGCATAGAGGAAAAAAAGTGCTGTCGATGTACATAAGTTTATTTTACTGTTATATGGATACATACACGGTGGTTGCAATAAAATTTAAGTGGTACGTACACAGGGACATAAGTAAATACTCAACGATTTTCATACACTTATACGACAGTATACAACTTGTTTTAACTACATCGATTAATCAAAATTCGATACAAATTCAGGTTTCTTCACTTACTGTCATCGAGTTCGCACCACCGATGGACAATTTCTATCTTACAAGACAGCGAAAAAAAAGAAAACATGTTTTCTCGCTCGCTATCACTCGGTCCCCCACACGCTAACCCAAAAAAAGATCACACACACACACACACACACACACACACACACAAAACCCGATAATAATTTCCTCGCTCTCGCCATATCACAGTTATCGAGACTCGGACACGGAATCATTCATAATACTCGGCTGCAATCGCGTTCAACTTGTCTTTGGCCGTTGAGCCACTGCGCTTATATATACACATAAACTCGCCGCCACCGCCGCGTCAGTCCGTCGGCCGTCATGTGCGATATATTGCGTTATGATGCCAGTTCCTCTGATGCTGGGCGCGTTTTGTTTTTTGCCCCGCGAACCGTCACACGCTCATCATTCGCTCGAGATGCTGCTGCATGAATTTATAGCGCAGACGTTGATCTTGGTGTTCTTTCGCGCGCAAAGCGAAACCTCCCAAAGTGCCACTTTTTCTTGCAATACGTGTATATACAAGTGCGTGTGTATATACATTTAGTTTTTTCGACTTTATATTCTCGATGTTGATACCATTCGGTGGTGGATTTCGATCCAAACGATGGCTTTTTTCGCTACACTTTTTTTTTAAAGAATGAGTAAGACATCGGGTTAGCGGACTAACGTATGGGTCGAGAATTAAAATGTTAAAATACGATATGTTTGTATAATGAAAAGAAAGTTATGGTGCGGCGAATGTTTTTGAAATTCTAATGGAGAGTCGTTAGGAAGAATTCCGTTTCGTATATATGAATGCGCATCATTCGCAAGAACTGTCAAAACAGAGTTTAGTACTATTGTCAATTTAAGCAGTCGAAATGGCGATCTAAAAAAAAATCCACTCTAAATCTCTCAGTCGCGTCGAGCCACACTCAAGCTTACGACAACGATCCGCGACTCTTTACAGAAAAATTCACATTTCAAACTTCGACACACATCTTCGAGCCGCTGCAATCATCCGTCAACTCTATTAAACAATGAAATCGCACATATTATATCCACGAAAACAATGGGACACACAATCTCCGCGCATTTAACGAACAAACAGCCGTAATATATAACTTCTCTCTCTCTCTCGCGCGCGCGTGTACAGAGAAAAAATCTAGTAGGTATCGTTCAGCGTGCAATTTTGTTACATTGCCATCGACTGCATAGTGCATTGTACCGCAACATTTCAAAATATCCATACACACATACACACTTGCCCATACGCACAGCATCTCGTCGAGAGAAGAGAGAGAGAGAGAGGGAGAGAAGAAAAGAGACAAGACGCTTAAGAAAATGGCCAAGTTATTCATTGCCTGTGCCACGATGCGAAGATTTACTTCTTCTTCGCTCTCCCTCTCTCTTCTCTTCTCTTCTCTCTCTCTCGAAGCTGTACGCGCGGCTCGCGTAGGCGCAGGAGGAGTAGCGCGCCGCTCATTTCGACGTCGCGCACGCGAAAGTGAATCGCGCTCATCTGTCATCCTTCCCTTCTCTCTCTCTCTCTCTCGCTCTGCAGCTCCGAGCACAGCTTTGGCACTTTATTTTTCCCCCGCGTTCGCTCGACCCCTTTCTTTCTTTCTCTTTCGCACTGTTATTGCTGCACCACCGCATATATATATATGTATTCTTGGTCTTTTCTTTCACTTACGGGTGTGTGTACGCGCGCGCGTGTGGCGTGGCGGAGAGCGAAAATAATTTTAGTCATCGCGGATTACAAAGATAGACTCTTTGGTATATAAGTATATATACTTCTTGCCTTCGTTCTTTTTTTTGCTCGATATATAGCCGCGAGGGTGTGAGTGAATATATATATGTATACTGCGACTCGAGGCGAAAGCGCTTTCTCAATCGTCCGTACTTATATAAAAACTTTGTCTGTGTATTTGTACAAGTGTCCTAAAACTGTATAATATTCTTATACGGAATACTATTGCAATCCAATAGCTAGACAGGGTTTTCTGAAATTCTATTAAAAAGAAGCTATAACATTCCACTGCATTTTATCATGCAAATGATATAGATAAATTAATCGTCATTTTCCCATTCGCCAAAATCATTCAAACACACATACGGACAGAAACTAAAGTCACATATCCGCGCGCAAACGGGAATCCCCTGATAGCTTTATCAGCATCGTGGCAGAGAGCTCCCCGCTGCTCTCTCGCGCGGAGAGCTGTGTGCACCTCTCGATTTCTCGCGCAACCTCCCGTGTGCAGTCCCATAAAAAAAAAGAGAGGGGACTTTCTTAGCCCTCCTCGTTCTATATATTGTATATATACGGCTCCGCGAGATTTACGAGCTTACTGAACCCGACTCTCTCAGCTGGTAACCCATTCGTATATACCTTGACGCCTTCGACAACTTTAACCAACTATATATATATATATATGTATATATGTAAAACTCGAAGAGTGCAATGTACACTCTTGTCTCTCTCACTCGTTCGCGCGGCGCGATAAATTTTGCGCGTCTCGAGGAGAAGCTTTTTGTGAGAGAAGTCGATCGATTCCCTTCTTGGATTGTTGACTTGTATATTAGGCTGCTTACGAGAAATAGTTGACTGTTGTATCGTACGATATACCATGATTATATGTATAGACCGTGGTTCTTACTAACAACATGACTTACAGCCCAACGTTGAGATCGATATATATAAATGTGGACGTGCGTAAGGTCCGAAAGAAAGTTCGTACGTTAATAATTCAATAAGATGTCACCCGCGTGTAATATCTTGTACAGAATTTCCGCTAATACTTGAAACGCCTAAAACAGCTTAATATACACGAAGGTATACGAAAAACTCGAAATCCCTATTTAAATTTTATGGGGATTTTACATCAACCAAAGTAACCAAAAAAAAAATAAACGCTATCCCGTACAACTGAGAGACGAAAAACAATCATCTCCACCCGCTAACTAATTGCCAGATACCACGCGATTGGCCATTGCAGAAAACGCCTATAATAAATACGCCATCTCCTCGCGCTAAACCAACAGCAACAGCAACAACAACAAAAAAGAAGAGAAATCCTGGTATAAAATCGTGCGAGCCAACAGATCGTCCTATCGCGGTGGTATACCCGGAATCACCTCTTCTATATATATGCGTAAAAGGTGTCCCTCGCGTGCACGGATCCACTGATCAATGACTCTCTCTCTCTCTCTCTCTCTCTCTCTCTCTCTCGCTCTCTCTCTCTCTCTCTGCCTCGTTCTTATGCGATCACATGCTCGCGCGTGGAGAGAAGAACAAAAAAAGGAAGGAAAGGGGACTCCCTACTGTTGCATATCCTACCGTTCCTTGGGGCGCGACGCTCACCACGCGTCCGAGCAATCTATGCATATATCGCGCGCGGTCGGCTATTCGAGCTTGGAACTTTGATTTCGTTTGCGAGAGGCTCGTTAATTTTAGCCGGCTTGTATTTGTTTGCGTTGGATCTAACAATTAAGGACTTTTTCATTCTTATTATAATGACAAAGTTAACGAGTGCATCAAAATTATTTCAATCTCTATTAGAAGTTGTCTCCAAATGTGATGAAAATTGCGAATGACCAAAAGTAAAGTGGGAATCGAGAAATATATCGGTATAGAGTAGAAGATAAAGTGTGTCTTGAGTTGCTTCTGGCTTGGAACGTGTTTAAGGAGGGGTGTCGGGCCGAGATAAATAAGCGCGCAAAGTCCACGTGACAGTTCTGGTATATATACACACTTACACACGCCAAACGAGAGGATAAAATGGACGTAAGAAATTCGCTCGCGTCTAGATGCTAGAAAATATATAGATATTCTAAGAGTTGTTGAGGGATCGCGCGCGGATCGAAACAAATGGAGCTCTTTTCGTTTGTTTGCCTTATCTCGCGGGCACTTTAGGGGACTGGACTTTATGCGAGTGGTAAGACACATGTCAAATTGACGCGATAGTTTTTCGAATGATACATTATTGGCGACTGCTTGGTATGTATCTTGCTTTCTCTAAATGAGTTTGTTGAAGAGATTTCGTTTGAAAAAATTAATGATTCGAATTTTAGCTCTTTGTTTCGCGAACTATACGCTTTTTTTATCAACTCGATAACGATTGTCCGTGATAAGATCGTCGCAATCCTTGACTCACTCGCACATCCGTTTTTTTTTTTTTTTATATATATTTGCACTTCCAAAATGTTATCTGCAGTAGCTCCAACGGAAACTCAAAAACTATATAGAACAACCAAATAAGATATAAGTTAAATCAAAGTCTTGTGACGATATCACAAAAAAATGAATCAGCATAAGAATCATCGTAAGAAGCACGTTCAAATCAAACCAAACACACAAATCCATTGCGCCAACAGCCTCGAATCCTACAAAATCTCCCATCCCAACACACACACACACACACACACACACACACACACCAGATGCTCTACACTCGTAATTAAGAAAAACGATCTCACGCGAAAAGAGAGCTTCATACACGTATACGTACGTATCGAACGGAGTCATCTACACGAAAGAAGAAAAAAAAGCATCGTATATGTGTCGTAGTACTACACAGTACCACACACGTTCTCCAGCAGTGACGTCATCACTATAGCGACAGCTACAACGGGTGTAATTGACCGGACGAGCGAAACGAGCTGGAAGCAAGAGAATGGCTTGTGTGCATGTGTGTATGTGTGAACCACGAGAGAACGAGACGGAGACTCTGTGTGATACGACGCACAAGAAGTTGGTTCGGCAGTACCCAATTCTTATGGCTCGCGAAACTTACAGCTCCCCTTCAGTACGTGTATATATACAGTCTCGCTCGTGTATATATGTATACGTGGGGTCGGTAAACAATTTCTACGTTGTACAATCGTGGGTGTCTAGGTGCGAGTATGCGAATACGTTGTTATCGGGATTTCGTTGAACTTTGGTATCTGACTTTATTTTCTGATGAGATTACACGTTTAATTGGTTTATTAACTGTATAGTACATAAAAGTAATCATATAGGTATGAACGTGGCAATTCAAAATCCTTTAAACATCTCAATTCACGATGGAGTAAAATTTTAACTCAAAATTCTGCTACTTCACAGCGTATTAAAGGGCCGGTCGCATGGTATCAAAGAATACCTTGTTGACAGCTGTTACCAAATAACGACAGTACAAACACAAACTCTTCATTCGAACGTAACTAAGCTCCAGCAGGAGTCATTTTCAGTCTGAACCATATCAACATTCGACAAGCGGGGAAAAGCCGAGCTGAAACAAAGATCGTCACAATCCAGCCGCGACTTAACGAGCTCGTAATAGAGCCCAGCATTATAGCAGCTCATATCGGGAAACCTCGAGATTCGAATTTTTACGAGACCGCGCGCCGTACACACTTAATACAGTCACGTCGTAATACGCAGACTTACGAAATTAATGCATCACATAGAGTGAGAGAGAGAGAGAGTAGCGAGGAAATCTCGAAAGAATTTACATAGCGCGAGAGCAATAAGCGAAGGAATCAATTGGGCGCGAATAGCAGCGGCAGCAGCAGCTGCCAGTCGATCGTAAATCAAACGGTCAATAAGTCGATTGTATACTGGGGGATAGAGTATATATGGACTCTATGAGTGTGTATTTAACGCCTCTGGGCGCGCGATTATTTTGCGCCAGCTCGGACGAAACTCGGTGTATATGTAGTCAGGAGGTTGCAGCATCGGCTGTTACACTGACCCGAGACCATCGTAATACACATATTTATAATTATAATTTGCGTATATCACTGTTGCCAAGATGATTTTAATCTTATACTGTTTGGAGATGAAACACTGTTTAAATACTTATAAATTCCAATGGTATAACTGCAGTTATAAAAAGTGTCTCGCATTCAGTGCTTGTAGGGGGGATAAAGTAATTTCACACTTCCAAGAATGATTTTAATCGTTATGATATACTTGGATACTATTGAAATTTTCTGAATTTTCAAAATAAATGCCACAGATTGCGATATCTTGGCTATGCTGTATATATTATGCTATAGACGTATTCTGTGTTATCGATAAATACTCACTGGGTATGAATCGTCCGATTAATGGTTAATGAGCCTTTTAACGAAAATCACTTGTCCACAATTATTATAGATATTTTAACCATATGAAGTTTATCAAGAAGAAGAAGTAGCTACGAAAAGCCTGATGTCTCTCATTACCTTTAGCAACTCGAAAATTTACGAAGTTATAGAAAAAAAAACACATAAAAAAGTTATCTCTAACATTTCGTAAAAATTAAATAACTCCAATATTCAAATGACTTACTTTTAACGTACGCTCGACGCAAGCCGCAAAATAATGCACCGAATGTATAACAAAAGTCACGCATTTAAAGACAAATAATTCGCATTCACAAATTCATTACGCATTCCTATTTAACGAATTCATCGAGAACAAGCACGTTCGGCACCGTTTTAGACATACACGCCGATTTGAGAATAGTTGTTACACTACGCCATTTCCGCTATGTATAATATACCTACATATACATGGGACCGAAAAAGTTTCTAATGTCGAGGCAATATATGGCGTTCGATGGTTGCACTTTAGGTTTACTCTCGCAATGCAGTTTGCGGTTCTCCCGCGGAATATACGAAAATAGCATGCGCGCGCGGCTGTTTCACTCGATTTACGTTATATACGTGCAGTCTTGGGTATATATATATAAATTTTTGCGCGTAGAAGGCTATGAAAACGTGTATTTTTGCAAAACAGGAATTAGAAATTTATGAACGATTAATATTTTTCCATTCGATACGAATCACTCGAGCTTTCGTCAAAGAAGTCTAATTTAGTTATGTAATTGAAATGGTGTGAACTTTTTTGTTATTACGAAGATAATAAAAATCCCTCGGGCTGACAGTTTTTAATAAGCGCCATCCAGACTCACATTTTACACTACCAAATTATAAAAACCCATTCCAATTCAAAACACACATAAATCATCGACATAACACGTATTAAAATGATTCACGTTTTCTCACGCTCGAGCCGATATCTTGCTAAATATACATACATATATATATATATAGTTCAGCAACTCTCCAAAAAGACATTAATAAAAGTCCATGAATTCCCGCATTATTTAAACAGCCTGCGCACACATCCTCGGAAATAAAAAAGAAGTAGCAGCAGCAGCAAGCTAAACAGTCAACCCGCAGCCACGAGGGAAAAGTCTCGCCAGCACTGTATATACGGCAAGACACAGCAGAGCGACGGAGCCTCATCCCAGAGTCTCAATTTGCCTCTAATTGGTATTTATTGACTCGAATTAAGAATTGTCCATGGCCACTGCTGCTGCTACTGCTCCTTCGCTGTACACAACGTCGCGCTATGCACTTTTCACTGGTGTGCTGTGTGGATCGCCTCGAGAGAGAGAGAGAGAGAGACCTGCCGCCGCTGCATCTATTCCAGCCGCCAGACTTTATATCGTTATATATATACCGGGTATAAAAATGCGTTCCTCGAAGAGAGTCGCGATATGTAAGGGGGCCCCAGGAAGTGCCGCGTTTAAAATGCTCGACGCGACGGATGAATTAGATTCCTCCTTGGACGGATGTGAGATACTGGTATATATATATATGGGTGTCTGTCTGTCTGTGTGTGTATGCGCTTCGATGATGAGAAAAATCGGTTTGGCGGATATGATATGGGCGAATTGTTGATTCCCCATTATACTTTCGATACATAATGATGACGGCATATTTTTAACGTACGATGCGTTGGATGGTGGTGGATGGATGGATGTTTTATAGCCCTGCATGTGGGAGTTCGTGACGAGGTTAAATTCATCTTTATTTCATCCATGAGAATTAAGTTGAATCTTTAATAAACTCTTTCTTCATTAGGATAAAATATATATGTTAAAAAGTTTGATTGAAAATTTTAAATTCAACTTTAAATCTGTATAATGATAGAAAAAATATAGCTTTCATTTATCAAGAGTCTCTCATATTCAATTATTGTCCTTGTAAATGGATGCATCGATGAATTATTCCGCAGTTTAATTTCCGAATCGTTTAAAAAGGTCGATGCTTTCCTTTTTTCCAAGCGAAGCTTACGCTCGATTAGAATCTCTCGACATTGGCTAGGGACCAAAATCCACTGTACGCGCGACACTCAACAGGCTTCCCCTCGGTCGGCGTAGCGACAAAGCAATCCGGGCTGCCGTTTAACTGAAGCAGCGCAACGCACCGCTAACGGAAGGGACTGCCGAGGAAAATAGCCGAGGAAAAGCGGTCCGATTTCCTCTCTCTCTCTTTGGCCACATGTGCGGGTGTGCAGTGCAGCTCCTCTCGTGTGTTTTGACACCGCGAGCCTATTTTCCGTCCCGCATCTGTGAACACTCCTTCTCGGGTGTCCCTCATCTCTCTCTTTTTCTTTCGCTTTGCGTTCCCGATATATATATATATATATATAT
>UELV01180589.1:0-11029 GCA_900490015.1 Megastigmus stigmatizans
CTACCTACCACAGAAGTCAGAAACAATTAAGCGTGGAAATTATTCCCGTTTCATATTTATATAAGAGCGGTAATAACTTTTCGAGCCAACGGAACCTCGTTAGCGGATAGGGATCAGCTCGCGCGCTACTACTCAGATATCATCATCAATGGCAAATAAATTCGTCAATCCAAAGTTTTATTAGTTCCGCTCCAGCTTCATTAATAGTCTTTAGATTCACCTTAAAATACGAAATCATT
This sequence comes from Megastigmus stigmatizans, assembly GCA_900490015.1. Taxonomy (NCBI): domain Eukaryota; kingdom Metazoa; phylum Arthropoda; class Insecta; order Hymenoptera; family Megastigmidae; genus Megastigmus; species Megastigmus stigmatizans. The sequence continues at coordinate 240 of UELV01180589.1, forward strand.
GAGTGGTGGCGAACGGCGAGATTATCGCGCAGGATTATGGAAAGAGCGGCACAAGGTTTCGAAGTAAAGCGAAGCGATACATAAAAACGCAATGAAAAGCGTAACGGATTACAACGTTTGTTATTTTTTTCTTTTTCACGAGGAAAACAAAGGTCTAAAAATGCTAACGACCATTTTCAACCGCACCCACATCGTGTGTGTACACGCGTATATAGAACCCAATGATTACCTCAAACCGCACTATATAAAAGCATCATTTACTCTCGAATTTCACAATGTCACTAACTGACTCACATCATATTATTTATGTGCGCACAGGTATAAAATCTCGCATAATTTCCAAGTTTTCAGGAGTTTTTAATATATTCCGCGCTGCATGTAATAGAATACATGAGCGGATCTCTCTCGCGAAGCAGGAAGATGAAAAAAAGTCTCTTTTCTCACTGCAGGACACGAGCTCGTCGACATATATGACGGAATCTACACAGCGTGTAGTCTCTCGCTCTCGTAGTCGTTCGAAGAGAATCTTATATACTGTACAGCGCGAGTTAAGTTTCCTTTTTTAAGCCTGTCAATCGCTCCTACTTGTACTCGTTTTGTAAATATAATTTAATTGTCCGGCTTGTTACATCGCGCGGTCTGTCTTTTTTGCGCAAAGTGATTTGCTGCTGGCTTGATGGATGGGAGACGATATTATTTAGATCTGATTTCACGCGTGTGCCCCTTGACTTTGTACATAGAGCACAAAGAATTCTATAAGCAGACGGCTATTGAATTTATTTTTGCCAGCCGATGTCAAAACTTATTGAATGAAATAAATATAATAATGTTTGAGTTAAAGCGATGTATGTTTTTTTCATTGATATTTTTCAATTGGACTTACAATATATTGTGTGGATCTTTTATAAATAAAATTAAATGCGCGCATCTGTCTATCAATGACACGCGTATTGTGTAAAAATAATTTTGACAAAGATGTTGTGTATGAATAATATTTGCGAACTATTTGTAAATTCTTGAATATACACCACAAGCTGCTATTTCACTTTCCACAAATAATTTGAATAAAAAACTTTCGAAATACAGTCACTCAAAAATATTTGAAAGGTGTGTAATAGTAAAATGTGTTTCAAATAATTTCTCAATTCGAAATGCAGTTTGTTGCTGTTTGTTTTCTATGCATGCAGTCTCCTAAACCTGTATTTATATACATTTATTCTTAAATCGAGTTACATAATTGCTGCTTACTCCATTGAAAAAAGTTCAGAAAGTAAAGGGAGGCTTGCCAACAAGACCTGTTTTATTAAGAAAATATTTCCTTTTTTTTTGGAACATTTCATTTTTTGTCAATTCAAGTAGGTTACTCTAAATCCATGTACTGTATGACATCCACTATATCACTAGACCATACCATTTGCAAGTAATACACTGTTTACTGCTTGTAGGCGGGGACTTTGAAATAAATTAAAAGATATATTTCACTTTAGAAAATTTATAATTTTGTTGAATGCAGTGTTCTACGTTATAATGGGTATAAATAAAGAGATGTTTTTTAGAGTTTAAAGCCTCGAACTACTTCGTTTTTTTTAATTCCTCTCTTGACACTCTTTATAATTACAAAATAATGCAACGTCATTACACTCTTAATAATTAAGATAAGATTTTAATTATTATTCAAACCATTACATTAATTCATTTGAAATGAAGTTGGAATATAATGCACATATTTGAAATTATACATTTGATGGATGCATGAGAATTACTAAAATTAAAAAAACTACGATCAAGAATTAGAAGATACTTGATATGAAATTTAATTTGTAATGTTTTTTTTTCACAGAAACAAAGTAAAAGAATTTATTAAAGTTAATTAAAAAAACAGTTAATCTTGTATAAAATTCTTATAAATAACTTTCTTTTTTTCACCGGACTTAACTTTATAGTGTCTTCCTTAGAGAGTTGATCAATGGGCATTAACATTATTTACATCTGTATATTTTGTTAAAATCACGAAATTTTAATTAGCATAAAGGGAGTATCGAAAGCTATATCGGTCGTCTTTAAGCGGAGAAAGTAATGAAATTTCCATCATCTGGTTGTCGGTCACTATATCGTGACGTCGATGAAGTGTTCTATAACACTACGCTAAGAACTTAATCAACTGTATAAATTCTTCTTAAGAGTGATTGTGATCGTTATGTCATCGGAATATTAAAAAAGTTAAAACTGCACGCAAACGTTATTAATTTGTACAAATACAATTTTCGCTAATAAAACAGGTGCCATATCGCGTGAAATCTTATACTTAAGCCTGTATAGTATCGAACCCCACCGATAAAGGTGTCAATTTGAGATCCTCAAATAGTACCTCGAGCGCCCATTATTACTTCTCGATGAACGACCTTGAAGCTCGAACATCGACATCGCACATCAGATTAAGCGCAAAGCTCCGCAGCAACAGCTTTTCCCCGCAGCAACTTTCCACCCGAAATCCCCACGCAATAGGATCGAGTACAGTAGGAACAAAACGACTGCGCGTGTGTGGCTCCGAAAAAGTAGGGCTCGCTATATGGACTGGGTAATCCAACACCGTCTAGTCTGCACCGCAAAAATGCTCACCTCCCAAAAAGTAATCCAACTTATCGCGCGCGCGCGCGCACAGAGAGAGGGACTATAAGGATACACAAAGCCATCGCTCTCGTTTTCAAAGAAGCGCTCACTCGCCGAGAGAAGTCCTTTAGCTGTGTGTGCGCAGAGCCGCCGCCGTCGCCGCCGCCGCCGTAAGATACAGTCGAACGGCTGCGGCGGCGGCGGTGGCTCACCTCGCCTCGCCTCTCTCGTCGTTGGCGCGCTCTACCCTCCCCCGTTTCGCCTCCTCCCGAGATATACACACGTATACATAGAGAGAGAAAGAGAGAGAGAGAGAGAGTCGCGGAGAGCTCGAAGGCCCCCCGAGAGCGAGACTCGCCGCGCTCGGCCCACCACACTCTTAAAGTCCGCGCTCGCAGAATCCCCGGCTTCAGTCAGAGCTCAGACCCCGACAATCCGCGATCGGGACCCCCTTATAACCCCAATTGTTATACGCACAACTTCTCTTTTCTCTTCGCCAGCGAAAAGGAGAAGAGAAGTCGCACACGCACGAGGATAACATATAATAATATATAAGTGGGGCCCGAAAAGGAAGGAGAAGCTGGATACAAGGAACGCGCGATAGATCATCCATGTAAACGCTTAGCAGTGATACGCAGTCGCTATTACGTATATATACATATACTTTGAAAATAGTTGGGCGAGAGAGCTGCTGTTAACAAGGGTGGATCAACGGAACGCTGTGCAAGATAAGGGGGCCACGGGGAGCGACAGGAGAGAGGACAGGAGTAGGAGAGGATGGCGCGTTATCGGCGTCTGTGCCACCTGGTCGGACTGTTACTACTGATTAGTGCGACGACTGCGCTGAGTAAGTGTTATATTGAGCTGCAGCACACACACACACACACACCCGCGGCGGGGCTGCTCCTACTGGATTATCTCTCTCGCGCGCGCTGCTTATTCCGCTTTTTCGTTATCCCTCGGTTCCTCTAGTGATCGAGTGCGTGTGCATGGATCGGAGACTACGGTTATGTGATGTCGAGTTACGGGAGTTGTTTCTGCGGGATCGATTGGAATATCGAGTATAGCTGATCGAAATTGATATTGCGACAGAGTATAAATTGGAGCGGTGCGTGGCTTCGGGGCAAGGACGGCACAGCCGCTTCTCGGTCAAACTAGAGCTTCTCGCGGCGGTACCCTTAGATCGCGCGGAATTGATTCTCTCTTTATTGCTTTGCTCGCGGCGGTCAACATTGTCATATACAGCTAATTACTTCATTTGCTATTCCACGAGCACGACCATTATAAATATGTTTATAAGCTTTTTTTATTGCGAGTATTAAGCGCGCGCGCGCGTGGTAACTGTTGAACTGTTTAAATTAAACTCGCTACTTTTTAGTATCTAGTAGCTTTACGATCATTGACGCGTTCACGATATTGCCGTTAACGGACATATATGTATAACAAGTGTAGCTTCTCGATCGGATTCGAAAATACCGCGGCGACGTTATTATCAAAGTACCATATAACGTGTATAATCTGAGAAAACTCTCAACTCGCCTGCGCACGCAATTGAATCACAGCAATTGATCCCAAACACTTTCGACCAATATCGCTCCTTTGAAATTCATCAATATATATATATATATATACAGTTTCACATTCGACGCGGTATATTCACCACAGCGAAAGCTCAATATACCTGCACTGCACTGCACATCGCATGTGAGCGAATTTCTCTTACTCGCCGTTCCATTTCATAATTCTTTTTTACTATTGTACATATTTACACATATAGACAAGCGCGTGCTTATATACTATGTACATAAGTTATACGATCGCTTGGATGCGCATTCCTCCTGCCACATCGCATTACAAGTGTAACTATAAAAAAAGTGTTCAGGGCAGCTCTGTAGTGCAGGCCCCGGAATGTGTGTGTGTGTGTGTGACAAACGGCCCCTCCAATTCGACTAACAGATTCTCTATTGTGCCGATGCATCCAGGTGCGCGCGGAACATGCCTATGTCGCGAATATTTTCATCATCTCCCGAGAGCGCTTTCCATTAGTCCATCAGCACCTCACAATAGACTCTTACTTTTTTTTCCACCCATTAAAAATCGGCGCACGCGGCCGGCATTCCGCGAATTTCGAGCCGTATAATGTTTCAATATATATAATCGTCATCCGCAGAGTGCCAACGATTTACTTTAGCTATCTTTAACGATCTCCAGTAATATCGTTTCTTTCACCATCCCAATTTCGCGATCCTCGGCACTGCAGCGCGAAAAATGAATAAACAAAAAAAAAACTTGTCCTTACTTGCACGTAACCCGTGTGTGTATATTGTATATACGGTACGCGAATAGTGCACAATTCGAGTGCGGCGCACGTGTGCATCGTCGCGGAGCTGGAGCAGTAGGAGATCTGCCGGCATCGGCGGCGGCGCGCTCACAAAAAAAGGTCCCGCTTTCTCGAAAAAGTCGAAGCATCTGCGCGCCTAGTCCATGTAACTCTCTTTGCGGCTGGTGAATAAGAGGCCCCCGAGGGCAGCCGAGCGCGAATCTTGCCGAACGAATTGTTATGTCCGCGCGCCAACTCAGCCGATCTCCTATGTCAGATCAGCGATACTCTCGACTGTCTTCGACGATTCTTTCTTTCGTCTGGGATTTGGTTTTTTTGGTATATGCGCGGCCCTTAGGTAATCGGGCGGGTTTATTGGGGATACTCGGGCTGGAGTGAATTGATCGATCAACGATAGTAAAAGGCGATTTTCGCGCTGTCACTTGGCCACGAACTTCTATGTTGCACGCATAAGATTGGGATTATCTAACGATAATATTTCGGGTGATCTGATCGACGAGGCTTCTCTATCGCATCCCTTTTAATTGACACGATATACATATATTTCAGCTATTTAAAAAGTAAAAGTGTCTTGATGAATAGAAAGTATAATATATCATTCGGTCTTAATTGGCGCTTCCGAATCATATGGTTTTTCAGCCATTTTATTTCTACTTCCTATCCATGCAGTAGTAACGGAAATAGCAATGAAAAGGCGATATCGCTTCTGGACAGTTCCTATATATATACACGGTAGAAGTGGTTATGTTTTTTTCAAATATCCGACACATTATGCGGTAAACATATATATAATTACCGCACATGTTTATTCAATCGCGCGATGCATATAATAAAAAGTGATTATAAAACACACGGCTGTCGGCGCGATTTCGTGTATATGTAACAAAACGTAACTTTTATTAGACCGTGGCATAACTTCCCCCCTCGAATTCGCCATATCCACTGCACTTTGCCAATTTGTGGATTTCTCAAATGAGCGCTTTCGTTAATTATCTCATACGGCCGCGATTATAGATATATATATATATATATATATATAGTGAATATATGTACCGTTGATTCGCGCAGCGGTAGTCTTTCGTCTTTTCGCGACGAAGGAAGGTTCTCTGACGCGAGGTGAGGACGCATGCAAACGACCGTTGCAGTCAACAAGGCTTCGCCGCCGCGGCGCGTCTATTGCATCGTCGATGATGTCACACGCGTGTATACTGTGTGCCAGTTTTCCGGCTCTCTCGGTGGCCTTCCTCCATAGATTTCCGCCGTACACTCCATGGCTATTCCTCATACCTGTGTTTATGTCGTTTGCTTTATATTACTTACCTCGACTTCTAATCGTTGATTTTGCCATTACATTTCGTTCTGTGCGGCGCGGGCTTGCGTTCGAAATTCCGTAACTATCGCTGTCGAAATGTGTAAATATAATGCAATTTATGGAATTCGCGTTGATTTATGAGATATTCATCGACGGAATTAATTATTCCGATGCTTCATTACCTACACTGTTTGCATTTCCTTGTTCTTGCGGAACGAAGCACCGATGCGATGACTAATGATGGAAAATTTAACTATATTTCGAAATATTTGAAATATCAATAGAAAACGTTGAAAAAAAAAAAAAAATTAGAACGTGCTTTATTTATTTACCGTTGAACGAATATATCTAATTATTGTATGTTTCAATCAATTACGTCGTGCACCATGTATTTATATAAGACTACGCTCGCCTGTCACGACTCGTTTAGAAAAATTAATTTGATAACATTAATTTGATAACATAAAAATGCAGTAAGTATAAATAAAAAAAATGTTTGAAACTTTGAAAATGTACAAAATGAATAATGATAACTCAAATGTTGGCTGCAGTGGTTTGAAAGTATGCAGGAAATTTGAATATGAGTCAAAGTATACAAATTCTTGTCTCAAAACCTGTTGCTGACAAAGCTTTCGCGAGAAGCGCAAACAAAATCTTTTTTCTTGGAACATTTCTCCGATGAAAATAATAAGCCTACATTTACTTGAAGAAATATCTCTATATATATATATATATACTTTGTTCGCGTAGTCGCGCGATCAATTTCACTGATTTTTCTCACAGCTGCGATGCGATGCTGCCAACATTCTCTAAAAATTTATAAGATAAAGAGAAACACGGGACAACCGTTATACACAAGTTCATTCCCTAATAAATACAATTGCGAAATGCATCCCATAAAGCGCTGAACTAAGCGCTTGAAAAATTGTTCGAATCGCGCGCACCACATATTGTATTCTACATCGCGTGGCTAAATTGATTCCATATACGGCGAACCAATTCTTTTTTTTGTTTCTTAAACACGAATTGTAGCCGGGACAATTAAACAGGAGCACTGCACTCAAATAAGTTACACACACACATACGCAGCGAGAGACAGCGTCGAGAAAATAATATAAAGCAGTAAAAATGTCATTCCTTAGGCCATTCTATCAGGTAAGAATGTTAAATCCTTCTGACCTTTTAAGTTGACGAGTCAGACCTAGATATCTCGTCGAGTGCGACATGTGGATCGAGCCATTAGCTGATGACATTTACTATAATAAAAAGAATCCACACATGCGTAAGAACATGCGAGTTTATATCTAATGAACATAGTTTCGTTTAGTTTATATATCTTTAATTATAGAGATTCTCTTACCGCGGAGTTATACAATCGGAGTCGCGGTGAACGATTTTTATGCTTTAACTCGGAATATGGCGTGTGTGTGTGTGTCTATAAGTATTAGAGCGAGCTAAAGTCAGTACATTTCGAGTGTATTTAACGACTTGTTTGGTAAAAGTGAAATAATGAAAATTGAAATGTCTTAAATAACTATCGACCTCAATCGCAGACTAAGCACTCACCCGACATTTCATTCAAACATACTTGAAATACCTCTCCAACTCCACCTTTTATTCAAACGTCCCGAAAAAATGTAATATTCATTTCTGACAAAAAGTAAAAACGTAAAATCAATGAGTTTCACCGAGCGCAACAGCAATCATATACAATAATCGCAGACTGCACACACACATATAGCGAGAAACTAATAAGAAACAAAAACTAATACTTGACTTTCCCCTCGACAGAATCATGTCCCGAACGGGGTGGTACACCGGGACGCGAGCTCGTCTGCTACACCGTCAGTAACGATCTTGAGCGTCTGGAGAATGTCATCTGCCACTGCACGACTCTCGTACACCAAGGCCACGACCTGCAGAATCTCTCGGCTTCCGGTGAGTATACCATATACAATATATATAGACACATAAGTGCAGTATAATGCGCGGGAAAACGCCTCCGAGTTGCTGCGATGGCTTCATTTTGCTTTCGCGCGTGGGCTTTCGCGCGCAATCGTCGGACGGGGGAGAGACGCTATTTAAGGCGAGGATTTGCGCGCGGCTGCTTAATTGCGTGAGAACGCGCGCGATTAATTGGTACACGGACCGTTATTTCCAGCCTAATGGAGACGTATGTATCTGCATTATTTGCGGAGCTTTTGTTTGTTTTTATTGCACCACGAGGAGGAGGACATTTGCGCGGGCTTTGGATTTTATCGAAGAAATCCATAGCGACGACTGTTGAATGCCGATGATTTTCGCGGTGTGACGAAAGTTGGCGTGCTTAGGATAACGCGCGGTTGTCGACCGCCTCTTTTTTTCCTCACGGCTATATTGTGATTGGTAATCGATTTTTACAGTCTGCGGGACGTATCTCCAGCAGTTGTGATAATCTTTCTTGAGGATCGAATCAATTATTGCGGCTATTTGAAATTTGTGTTTGAATTCTTTTTCATCGAATTGTAGCTTGTATATATTTTGGTAACGCGCGCGAGGTCTGCTTTGAGAAGTGTGCAGCCATTGCGCAATAATTGAAAACCGTTCTCACGTTTTGCGTTTCGTTCGCTCTGCTAATTATTATGTGGATAATAATTGCGCGCATAAGTTGGCCTGTAAATCATCCGAATCTCGTGTACGTGTAATATATATTATTGACTCGAACGACTTAAAATATGCAGATTAAGTTTGCATTCGAAATTCGCTTTATCTAATATTATATTAAAAAAAAATACTAATGAATATAAGAAAAACTGTTCTTTCTACTTAATTGATATAGCATAATTTGATTCGTACATAAAATAATTAGTATCTAAATAATTTCTGCGCGTATAAAATTTTCAATCTGGATTTACACAGCCGCGGCTAATTGAACCATCCACCTTAAATAGACGCGTATATTGACGAATGATTGACCATTATTCAAACTTTATGCAAGTGCATTAAAATCGCCAAGCTTAATACCAAGTCTGTAAGTTATTGGTTCAATTAACAACTGCACATACTACATCGCGCGAATCAAAGAAACTTTCTATATCAACCTCAAACGCCAAAATATAATTTACCTCCCGCATGCCGAAGTGCGCATTTAACGCAATCTTTTTACCGCTCATTTTCCAAGTGCGCCGTTACGAATACCGTCCAACGATATATTATTATGAGAATAGGCAAAAAAAAAAGCGCACTCGTTTCACAAATCAGAAGTTCCTCGGCGAACTTTGAGCGAGTAACCAATTAACCGCATTAAGCCACGGGAGCCGCGTCGAGATGTGCATATAACGAGAAAAACCCGCGCGCGAATGGCCGAGCGCGATAATCGCCGCAGCAATTAACCGCATCCCCGTGTATTCTCGTATCGAGACGCGATCCTCAACCCCGTGGATGCGCTGCACAACGAGTATACGCAAACTGGGCCGAGGACGGCTGGCTCCAACATTTCGTGCCCCCATACCCGCCATACGGCTTTTTGTCTGTACTCGTGCGCAATTGCGTAATCCGGTCGAGCAATTAACGTGCAATCGCTTTGACGTGGAGTCGCTGCTGCAGAGCTTGCGGGTCGGACAATTCTTTTACGGGAGGACGCGCGCACCTGACACAGATGCATGAGCGATGCAAGCCTTTGCCGGAGCGATGATGCGCACAAGAGTGGGCTTGTGTTGTTTGCTTTCGTATAACGATGCGCGTTTATATGGAAGCAAAAAACTTGGGAGAGAGAGAGAGAGAGAGAGAGAGAGATCGATTTTCATTTTAATATGCGCTCGTTTCGCGCTGAGCGCGGGTTACTATCGATGTGAAGCCGCGAGTACGGCTATGCGGTCCGTCGAGGTGTGAATGGGCTGCGCTATTATATACGTCCAAGTATATGGCTTATGCTCGGACTTCCTTGATATTGAGTTACTACTTGATTACTATGATTCGGGCTGATTCAATTATTTTGCACTTTCGTTGATTATGATGTGGCGGCTGTGCGTAAGTACTGGGTTTAGTTGGAATCGTTTTGGCGAAATGACCGGTGTTAGGATTTAATTTCTTGCTATTATACGCGTCTTGTGGGATGCAGTTAATACATATCCAAGATTTACGATTGAATATATTTGGAAATTGACAATTTTCAAAACTTGATGATAGATATACGTACATTTTTAGATCGGAACATTTTTATTCCCACATTAGTGATTTATATTATTATTTCAGTCGTAAACTTCACAGATTGATAAATTGTATTAACGAACTATACAAGAAGCTCAGTTATTAACGTTAATTTTTAGCAAAAAAAAAAGAACGTCCGTAAATCCAGGATAATTCATAGGTTAATTGCAGGCTTATAGAAAAACTAAGTACAGCGGCGCAGTATTAAAATCTGTATACCTACTAAGTAGTAGAATGTATTTTAGATCCGCCGCGGCTTAAGAATATAGCTTTCCATTCTATATTTAGTTCTGAAAATTACCCTCCCCCTCCCCCCCCCCCCCCCCCCCCCCCCCCCCC